>CM071853.1:20463505-20765646 GCA_036507275.1 Sicyos edulis
TTAAGCTAGTCATTATAAAATCATGATAGCAATTTTTATTTTATTTAAAAAAAATTAGTTTCTTATACCTTTTATACATTCATATTCATAGTTACCGAAGGTCAAAGAATTGTTAATAAAATACATTAATTAATAGGTAATAATAAATTAAATATATTTATCTTATTAGTCATTGATACTTCTACGGAACCATAGACACCTCTAAAAAAATTTATTTATTGTTTTTTTTGTAGTTAAAAGAGAACTCGGTCACATTTTGATAATAATTATTACATGAAAGTAATAAAATATCCTCAAATTTTGGAATTTTTTTTTATTAGTAGGTAGAATAGATCTCAATCCCTATGACTCATACAAGTCTTGAAATTTATAGTTGTTTTTTTTATATACAATCAAGACTCTCAAAATTATTTAAATTAATTTATCCTTTCAAAAAAAATAAATATATACCCTTACTATTATTTCAAAGTGCAACGCTGAATACAAGAGTATAAAATTTGAATCTCATTTTTTTAACAAACAAAATAAGTTTAATATTTTTAAGTTTATTGAAAATAAGTTCATACTTTTAAATCTATTGTAAACTACGAATAAAAATTCAATGTGTATAAACTATTTAAATTTAATTTTTATTTTAATAATAAATTGATATATTTATTGTTAATATTAAAAGTAGACACATAACTTTTAATTATTAATTTTTAAATATGATATTTATAGTCTATCTCTAAACAATTGAAATTCTATAATTTTTTTTTGTTATTAAAGACTATTAAAAAATGAATAAAAATATGAAAATTTAACGTCATATATTAAGAGATAATATATATCTATTTATTTTAATTTTTAAAATTCGAATATATTTAAATAAACATTTGATATAATAATGGTATAATTATTATAATTATATATTGATGTATTAAAATAATAATATTATTATAAAAAAATATATCAAACATAAAATAAGTAGATAAGTAAATATATATATATAAATAAAATAGATAAAAAAAATTAATAAAATTTTTAATAAAAAAAGAGAGGAGAGAGAAGATGAGATGAGATGAGGTGAAGAACACATTGGGCCAAACAAGGTGTTGGCCTTCAACACCTCCTCTAAAACAAACACCCCCTAAGGGTGTATTTAGGCCCCGTTTATGTAAACGGTCGAGTTGGTTATAATACTCCAATCGATGTTTGTCCCACCGTTCATTATATAAACGGTGATTACCTAAACCTGCGTGCCCGTTTATCTGCATCTTACATATATTACTTTTTGTTACATAACCAGCTCCTCAAACACCGTTTATCATAATTCATGTTATAATAACTTGGACCTCAAATACTATTTATTAAATAACCCACAGTTTATCATAACTCATAATTTATTATAACTTTTCGTCTATAATAATCAAACTGGTGCTCCAAACGCACCATAAATTGTTATAAAATAAAATTTAAAAAAATTAAAACACAATTATCATTAAGGGTGTTTGTGCCACCAAGAATAAGAGAGAGAATGAGAATGAGAATGAGAATGGGGATGGGAATGATTCTCGTGTTTGGACCACCGAGAATCATTCATCTCATAATCACGCTTTCCAAAAAAAAAATTTATTCTCCCCCTAACTACTTTTTATTCTTTCTCGAATAACTTTTCATACATTACATCACTATTTTACACTCACATCATTTTCATTATTTTTTATTTCTCATAATCATTAACTTTATCTCAAACAAAAATAATTATTCCCCCACAATCATTATCTTTACCTCAAACACAAATAATCATTATCTCATAATCATTCTCCTCCTTATTACCATTCCTCTCTTAATCATTACCATTCCATTTGCCCAAACACACCCTAAAGGAATTTTTCATCCATAATTAAAAGAAATATATGCATAGAATTTTTTTTAAGCAATAATGGATTCAATAAAATTAAACTAATGATTTCAATTAAGTTCACAAAAATGATAATTTTAATCGTGTGAATTTAATTGTTTCAACCAAATTGGATGGATGGAAAACAATAAATAAAATTGATTGAAAAATAAAAAAGTTAAAATATTTTGGTATTTATTTATAAGAATTTCTTCTAAAAAAATATATACTTTTAGTAATTTGTTATAATTAAAAGAAAAATTGCAAATGATAGTTTAATTTCACAAAATAATTGTAAATTTAGGTAAATTTAATTTTTTACATCATAATCCTATAGTATAATTAATATTCTATCATACTGTATAATTTAGGATATTAATACAATATTTTGTATCATTGATACATTATTATATATTATTAATACTATTTTAATATAATATTATACATTAATTATATCGTATAATTTATGTATAATATTGTAAATATTTTTCTAATTTCACTACTCCTAAAAATACCCCTAATTAAAATATAGGTCCTCTAATTTGTTATCTGCGACTAATTTTTTATCATCAAACTATATTTAAATAAGATGAGACGTCACCATGATTGCAAGCAAACATTCAAACTCAATTCAACTTCAAATCCATCGCCCCCTTTTATTTTCAACCCTCTTTTTTTTACTGTTCTTTTATATTGAACGGTGGTCTGAACAAGCATTCCAACTATTTTTAGGAGCCAATATTTTTCATGGATTTTCTTTTTTTGAAATTTTTATAAGATCAGCCAAATTCATAAAATAATTATAAATATAATCATTTTTAAAAGAATGAGCAATCATAATAATTGATATTATTAATGATAATAGTATACTAATAATGTTGTATTATTGAATATTTATAATTATGCTACATTTTATAACAGTATACTAATAAGTTGAGAATAAAAATGTAGCATAATTTGTTTATTTTCATAAACTGTTTTTTTTCTAACCTTTTTTTTCTTTGTTTTTCTCTACAAAAACTGGCTCCTCTCATAAATTTTCTTCTAAAAGAACCAATTAGATCAACTCTCGACTAAGTTTGGTGAATCAATTCATTGTCCACTCTGTCTATATTTACTCTCAAAGTACTAAAATGAAGAATCAAAATCAGCTTCAGTGGTTGAGATTTGCTTAACTTTACTTGAAACCTATTAATTATTTATTATTGTTGTTCATAATAAATGAATTGCATTAAATATGTTCCGAATCCAAGAAAAGTGGTATGAAAATAAAAAAAACATTTATGCTTTAGTAACATTTAAATGACTAAATTAATAAAGAACAATTGACATAAAAACTTAATTAAAAAGGGTAAAATATAAGTTTAGTTTATGAGATACAAAAACAACAGTTAGAATTTAGGCTTGTTTAATGATTATTTGGTTTTTTTTAATGAAATTTAAATTTATTTTTATTCATATTATCTATAATGTGTTTCATCTTTCCTGTAGTGTATCTAACTTTCCTTAGGAAAGTATGCAAATCTTAACGAAGTTATTTTTTTTTCAAATTTTGGTTTAGTTTTTACAATATAGGTAAGATGTAGATATCTATGCAAAATAAAATATAGAGTACATATTGGCGATCATAGAATTAAGTACATATGATTTAAAGAAAATTAGAATTTAATTCTTATAATTTTAAAAATTAAATTTTAGTCTTTATGATTTTATAAGCCTGCAATATAGTCATATTATCATACTTAATCCCTCGTGTATTAAATACATGAAAACTCATTATTCATGTATAAATTATATAATTCTTTTTATTATATCAATCACTTAACTAATAATTTTATAATTGACACATGAATAACTAAACTTCAAGTACTTAATTTGCTAACAATTAGAAACGACAATAATTAATTTTTAGATTTTGTCAAAATACAGGGATTAAATATAGAGAATAAATTTTATATTTCTTCAAAATATATAGATTAAATTTTAGTTTTTGAAACCATAAAAATTAAACTTCAACTTTCTTCAAATAATTAAACTTATATTTTACCTTAAAAAAGGAAATGAAGATATAAAAAAAAAATAAGGGACTATTTAAATGAGTTATTACTCGAAAGATTTAGTCCAGAGGCTGTAGAACGAAAAAAGAACTTCAATTAATTAGTTGGAAAAAAAATGATATTAGATGAATGAAAAAGAAGAATAACCATTTTTAAAATTATTATTTTAAATTAATTATGAAATTTTTATTAATTTTAAATTACGAAAAATATGTTTAAGATAAGGTATTATGCGAATGGAAATAATTTTTAATTTTAAAATAGAGAATCAAAATTGATTATGAAACTACAATTACTTCTAAAAAAAAAAAAAAAAAAAAAACTACAATTAATTTTAAATTATGAAGCATATTTTTAAAATAAGATTCATGCAAATGAAAACAATTTCGATTTAATTAATTGAAAATTAATGGTATTAGGTACTCAAAAAAATTTAAAATAAAAAATAAAATTTAGGGTAGTTGGTAAGTTTGTAGTGTAATATCAATTTGGTCCATTTGTTTTTAAATCAAATAATTTTATCTTTAACATTTTAATAATGTTCAATTTCAATTCTTACATATTTTTTATATTACGTTCAAATTTATTATTTTTTTATAAATTTATTTTCTGTTAATAACAATCACTCCATCAATATATTGAAATTTAATATGAATATAATGATTATCGTAATCAACAATAGGTCAAGTAATTAATTATTTTTTACGATTATTGAATGTTAAGGACTAAAACTGAATATTTTTTAAATATCAAATATAAAGGATTTAACAATAAATTTTAAAGAAAAATAATTATTTAAATGAGTGATTACTTGAAAAGCAGTAGCTCCATTGATTATAACAATACTTTTATTCTATTCAATTAAATGGAGTAGAGAACAATAAAAGCAATAGCTCCATTGATTAAGAGATTATGAACAAATATTTCATCCTCCTATTGTTATAATCTCAAAAAAATAACAATAATAATAATAATAATAAATTCCATCAATGTACATCCAAAAACTTAAGATTATGGATTTAAATCCTTCATTTTTAAGGGTGGTAAACTTAAAATAAATAAATTCTTAAAAAGAAAACTTAAAACAAAATAAATAACTAATTTTCATTAAATTTAATCTTAAGTTCTTATTATATCAGTTCTGTTTCCTTAATCGAGTTTAAAAATATTTGAGATAAGAGATTTTGTATCGTTAGATTATTTAGTTCATCGTATAAATTTGCATATAGATTTTCAATTAAACCATTTATTATCATAATTATATTATACTCCCAATTTAAAGTACAATCATTCGGTTTTCCATTTATTCCAGGTTCCAAAATGTTGGTAGACAAACATTAGCTCCCATCACATCAATCTTTTTTTTTTTTATCACATCACATCAAATTTTAAATAGCAATTTCTCACAAGTTTCTTTATCACACTCATTCTTATGTCATAGAAATTGCACAAAAAATTTTGATTGCAAATTTACTATTAGATTGGAGCTTAATCATTAAATAGAGACTAACATAGGCTAGGAAAAAATTTGATTGAATTTCGATGTTTGCAATTAAAAACTAAAATATATTATAAAATATTCATTTTTTTTAATTATTATTATTTTGTAAGAAGTATTATTCGTTAGAAGAGTAACTCAACTGTATTAGTATAAACTTATTGATCAAAAGATGATGGGATCGATTCCGCTCACTTTCAATCATTATAATTTAAAAAAATAAAGTGATGATTAAAGTTTCCTTTACCATATTCAAAAAAAAATTTAGAAGAAAGAAAAAAAGTTTCCTTTATGCAATTCAGTTACAAGATTTTACACAAATCTCAAAATTTACCATTCTTAATCCTGAAAAAAAAAAGGAAAAGATATGGATGATAAGGGTTAAAAAGTTGGGTCTAAAATCAATGTTTGGGTTCTTTGCTATACCCTCTTTGGGAAAAAAAGGCAATCAATGTGTTAATATGATCTTGTTTAAGTTAAAAAAAGGCAATCAAGTATTTATTGTGAAATCATACTTTATTAGGAAATTTGACTCACCAGTTGAGGTAGTTTCTGACTTTCTGTGACATATTTAGGTAGATTTGTGGTAATCCTAAGTTAAATGGCTGAATTCTTTTTACTTTTACTTTTCTTTTTTTTTAACTTTAAATTTATAAAAGATAATTTGGCCTTTTTTTTTAGAAACATAATTTGACTAATTTATATTTCAACTAAAATGTGTATTTATGCTCGAGATGACTTTATATGAAATTCTATTCACCTTCAATTATGGTAGAACTAAAAAAATTATTTAGATTTCATAAAAAAAAAAACTAAAAAAATTATTTAAACTTCATCTTAACTTAAAATATGAGAGAAAGTTTAAACTTTCATATACTAAAAGAAGAGTTGAATATTTTTCCTTTGTAATAGCTTAAGGGCCACTATTTATTGTTGACTTCCTAATTTATAAAGTCTACACGAAGTTTTTGGGCCAACCATTCCGTTTCCTAATTTTTTTAGTTTTTGTTTCTTATTTTTTTTTAAACATAGGTTTGCAATTACCCTTTTTTTGTTGAGAAACTAGAAGAGAAAAAAAAAACTCAAATTAGGTTAAAATGTGAAAAACTACTAATTAGGATATGTTTGGATGTAGGGGTTTTAAGAAATAAGTAGTTGAGAACAATTTGGTGGAGATAAAAGTTTTTTTGAATAAAAATATACTCATGATCAAGAGTTGGGGTAGAAACATTGGTTTGGATTGAGAAATTATAAATGCTTGTGATAAAAAAAAAAAAAATCTTGAATTGGATAGAATAATTGTGAATGGTTACGATAAAAGCCTTTGTTTGGATAGAGAGACTCAACACCACAAAGTTCTTACAATCCTATTACAAGGTAGAGACCGATAGAAGAAGGAGGGAGTTAACCCCTCCAAAAAATAGAACTCATATCCTCACAATAATAAACGAAGCTATATCAAAAGAAAACGAGTAAGAAATCGTACAATGAGCTAACAGGTTAGCAGCGCAATTGCTTCACCTTAAGTTATGGGAGAAAGATAAATTCTTCAACAGCTGAATGAACTCCAAAAAAATTTGATAATTAAAATCAACATAAAGGGAACGAAACCCCTTATACACAACTCTCTATACCGCGATAGACTGACATGACTTTCCATATACTTTGCATCCAAACTTGTAAATCTTGCAATAGAACCCAACATAATCAACCTATAACCAGAGCCTTGAATCACCCATTATATGCCTTCATCTTTAGAGCTCCATTTCCAAGTTGCATTGACATTCAACTTTCAAGTGCCCACTTGAGGTGGCAACAATGCTACCCGATCCTTCAACAAAGGCTTTACCCTGAACCCTCTCATACCCATCAAAGACACAACATAGAAAATGAGTCAAATCATTTTAGATATCACCTTCTAAAAACCTTCAATCGAGACTCTACAATTAAACAATTAAATGCACAAGGATCAAAATAGAATAAATATAATAATTAAAGGACTAAAATGAAATTTTAACCAAATTAAAAATATAAGAACAAAAATCATTGTTAAAAAATAGGATTTTAACCTATGTATGAAATAGAATAATGAGGGAGGAGGTTGTACATGTGGTTATGAAGAGAGAGAAAGAAGGGAGGTTTGAATGGGCCTATAAAGCTGACAAGGGTTTAAAGAGATGTTGAATGTGCATTTATAACCATGGCTGCTACAATTTGTGCAGCAGATATTGCATCTGTTTCATCTCTAATTATTTATTTTCATCACACCCTTAATTTAGGGGGCCACCTCCCTCCCTCCCTACCCTGGCCTCTTTTCACTACTAATGCTGTGTTGTTTTCTATATTTAATGCTTCAAATAGATTACTTCAAAAAAGGGGTACCATCTTTCTTCCCAATCAAAATATTAGGATTGAATTATATCATTTTAGTCAACCACTTTTTTTTATCATTAAAAAAAAACTCATATATTAGAAACAATCAATCGACCACATCCAAACTACTCCAATCATCACATGGAGAATCTATGTGTGTGAGGAAGATTCCCCCCACTCCAAAAAATAGAGCATCAAGGGTATGTAGACAAGGAAAATGATAATGATCAGAAGGAGAATGATTATTTGTGTTTAAAATAAATGTAATGATTATGAAAAAAAATAAATAATAAATATGATGAAAGTGAAAAATAATAATGTGATGTAAAAAAAGTTGTTGGGGATAAAATAAAAAATAGTTAAGGGAAGAATGAAAAAGGTGATTTTTGGAAAATGTGATTATGGAGAAAATGATTCTTCCTGACCCAAACACGGGAAATCCTACTCATTATTTTTGGTGGCCCAAACACCCCCTAAAAAGTAAAAAAAAAAAAAAAAAGCCAACAAAGCTCGAAGGTGGGTAGAGCTTAGCAATCAACTTAGCAATTCTTTTACGAGCCCTATCCCAAAAAGAGAAAAAGAAATTTCTCTAAACAATAGGATCAAACATTTGATGACACATTTTTTATTATTATAAATTTGTATTCATTGATTTTTCAAGATGCTGTTGTAAATAAATAAAGACGCTCATAATTATTAAGATAATTTATGACGATTAAGTGTATATTTTAAATGAATTGAATTAGGGTTAAGTTTTTTGTTAAAAAAGAAAAAGAAAAAGAATTAGGGTTAAGTTTTATTCTAGAGGTTTATTTTTTTAGTTTCCCTTTATTTTGGAAGTATACATGCTCTGAAAATGCTATATATATATATATATATATATTTATTGCTTTTTTACTCTTTCTTTTTTGTCTCTTCTTTTAACTTTTTCACTCTCTATTTTTTTCTCCCTAGCTTCTCCCTTTCTCTTCTAATTGCATCAATACTTATAATGCTTTTTTGTTAAAATACTGTTTAAAATTTGAAACTTTATAAACAAATATGATTTTTACTATATTGCTACTTTAAAATTCTCTTCAAGGCCGATGACTTCAATCTCTTGCTTAAAATGTAGAGGCCGATTTATATTTATCTACATTGTTTAAATTTCTTAAGATTTTTTTTCTTTCTTTTTAGTGTGTTTCGATATTAATTTTTAGAAGAAAAATGATATCTACTTTTCCTATGAAACTTGATTTGTGTATATATTTGTAAAGGATCTAAACCTTGTTCGATTATGTCAGGAACAAAAAAAGACTTTTCTTATTTTTGCTTCTTTTAAAGTTTATTATTCATCTTGACTTTTAAGTTTCAAAGTCTCTTTACACAATGCAAGTTCTTCATTATTTACAAATTTGTCTTACTCTTATCAATTGAGATTCCATATCAAAATTAACTAACAATAAGAATTTCTAAGTCTAACAATCATGAAGTGGCTAGTTGTAAAAAATGGTTTTTGAGGGTTAAAGGTGATGAATTTAATCCATGGTGTCACCTATAGGTGGTATGTCCCATGATATTGGTGGAGCTGCACGCAAGTGTAATTGGAGTCGGGAAGAGAATTATGTGTGATTTTAACAATTTTTCACATAGTTAAAGTTTTTTTTGTGCGTGGTTTTTTTTCCCCGATTTGGAGTTTTTCCATGTAAATTCTTGTCTTTCTATTTTCTTTGTTTCCTCTTATTTTTTCTAAGCTTCCACATCAAAAAAACAAGTTAGAGCTGGTTGTTGTGAATAGTAGTGTTCGTTATTTGTTGATTTGTTAGGAGAGAATGTCACCTTTATGCGACCAGTAAAGATTAACATGGAGAAATTTGATGAAAATATGATTGTCGGCTTGTGCAAGTATAAGTTCATGATTTTTTCATACAATTTCGATTACACAAAGATTTGAAGAGAAGACCAAGATGTGGTGCTTCTGAAATAAAAAGATTAAACAGTGATGATGATGTAGTAGAGTTAGTGGTGATTCTAGTAGAGGTTCTAAGATGAAAGGTTGGGAATCCAGGCAAACTTGGTTACATGAAAGAAAATTATCCTAACCGAGCAAGTTCGTCAAAGAGCTCAAGTTCGGATGTTAATGTGGTCTCTCTTTCTAGAGAAGATGGTAATTTTCCCTGAAGAAAGAAAGAAATCATTCTTATGACATGTCTGTTTTGTCATGATAAAGGATGTGAAGTCAGCGGTTCCACAAGTTTGCACACGGGCATTAACTTAACAGTTATGTAAGGTGTGTGATGGAAGTTATGTCAGAGGCTGAAGAACTTTCAGACAACCAAGTAGGCGGAAGTTGCACCATAAATTTTAGCAAGGTGTAGTGGCATGTGACGAAGAAGAAAATTCTTTAGAATGTGAGATTTTAAGTTATACTTTTTATAATTGTCAAAGAAGACAATGTTATAGTAGAAGATGTGGATTCTTCAAATATCTTGCCAAGGTGGAATTTGTTGAGTTTTGGCAAAATTAAAAGTACATTGTCCCATGTCGGAAAGATGCAAGATAGTGGTGTGCTCTAAACACTTTAACATGAGATTTTGGATTTTAAAGTATATTCCAGTTAAAGTCACTTTAATCTTGGTGTATCGACTCTAGTTAAATTCTTTTTGAGAAATTTAAACTTTGAAGAGAGTGTTTTTGTAATTGGAGTTGGGAAAAGAATTTAGTGTAATTGTAACAATTTTTCATAGTAAATTAAAAGTTATTTTCTTATTTATTTTCTGTTTATTCCTATTATTATTAGGGAAAGTTTTTTCACCAAAACCAAATATCCATTGAAGTTTAATAAATTATAATATTATATTAAGATTCTATCTCAAAATGGGTTCAGATGAAAATGTGAGATATTTATTCTCACTCAAAGTTTCAAATCGGATTATTCTCGTACGGTTTGTTTAGTATTTGAGGTACTTTTTAAAATAATAACGATGATGATGATAATGATCATAATAATAATAATAATAATAATAATAATAATAATAATAATAATAATAATAATAATAATAATAATAATAATAATAATAATAATAATAATAATAATAATAATAATAATAATAATAATAATAATAATAATAATAATAATAATAATAATAATAATAATAATAATAATAATAATAATAATAATAATAATAATAATAATAATAATAATAATAATAATAATAATAATAATAATAATAATAATAATAATAATAATAATAATAATAATAATAATAATAATAATAATAATAATAATAATAATAATAATAATAATAATAATAATAATAATAATAATAATAATAATAATAATAATAATAATAATAATAATAATAATAATAATAATAATAATAATAATAATAATAATAATAATAATAATAATAATAATAATAATAATAATAATAATAATAATAATAATAATAATAATAATAATAATAATAATAATAATAATAATAATAATAATAATAATAATAATAATAATAATAATAATAATAATAATAATAATAATAATAATAATAATAATAATAATAATAATAATAATAATAATAATAATAATAATAATAATAATAATAATAATAATAATAATAATAATAATAATAATAATAATAATAATAATAATAATAATAATAATAATAATAATAATAATAATAATAATAATAATAATAATAATAATAATAATAATAATAATAATAATAATAATAATAATAATAATAATAATAATAATAATAATAATAATAATAATAATAATAATAATAATAATAATAATAATAATAATAATAATAATAATAATAATAATAATAATAATAATAATAATAATAATAATAATAATAATAATAATAATAATAATAATAATAATAATAATAATAATAATAATAATAATAATAATAATAATAATAATAATAATAATAATAATAATAATAATAATAATAATAATAATAATAATAATAATAATAATAATAATAATAATAATAATAATAATAATAATAATAATAATAATAATAATAATAATAATAATAATAATAATAATAATAATAATAATAATAATAATAATAATAATAATAATAATAATAATAATAATAATAATAATAATAATAATAATAATAATAATAATAATAATAATAATAATAATAATAATAATAATAATAATAATAATAATAATAATAATAATAATAATAATAATAATAATAATAATAATAATAATAATAATAATAATAATAATAATAATAATAATAATAATAATAATAATAATAATAATAATAATAATAATAATAATAATAATAATAATAATAATAATAATAATAATAATAATAATAATAATAATAATAATAATAATAATAATAATAATAATAATAATAATAATAATAATAATAATAATAATAATAATAATAATAATAATAATAATAATAATAATAATAATAATAATAATAATAATAATAATAATAATAATAATAATATAGAAAACTTGACATAAAATTTTTATTTCAACTCTAACCATTATAACATATTTTAGTGGAAACTTAATTGAGGAAGTCGCCAATAAATCATTCACAATTTTTTTAGTTAGGATAAGATTTGAGAGTCCCATTTTGAAATTTGGTATGGAAGTTTAAATATGTTCCCTTATTTCAAACACTTCTAATAAATACTGTATTTCAATATTCCAAGAGAATGTTCAATTTGCTTTATTTTAGAATTTAGAATTTGTTTCTTACATCTTTTGGTAGTATAACATGCTATCTCACCAACTTTGTAATTAAATGGGTGAATATTAATATTTATTAATAATAACTTATAAAATCACAAAAGATAACACTTAACTAATATGATGTATGGCCAACTTAGCGTCATGAGTGTGCACCCAATGACCAAAAGATCATGAGTTCGAATCCTCCACCTCCAATTATTGTAAACTAAAAACAAAATGATGTATGAGTATGACCGGGGGTTTGAATCACCCCACCGCCTAAACTATATTGATTTCAAAAAAATAAAAAAATAAAATAAAAACTTAAAAATCACATATGATCCATTAAAATGTATAACCTATATATCAAGTTACCCTACTAACTATTTGGTTAAAATAAATAAATTAGCATTCATTATCATTTTAAAAGTTGAAAGTTAGATCTCTACTTTTACGATTCTGAACATACATTTTTATACATAAATGTATTGATCATCTTATCATAAGGCTTTTCTTTTTTCAACTTACAAGTATATTACTTTTTTACACTATATATTTGAAATGATTGGATAAAAAAATCCTAAATTTATTTTCTTTTCATTTCTTTATGTAAGCCAACAAAAATGTGTAAAGTCCACATGTTTTTCCTTTTGGATTTGTGTTGGGTTCTTGGTTGTAAAAATTTAAGCCAAACAATTAGATTTTGTTCAAAAAAAAAAAAAAAAAAATCAATCAACCCAACTCACAAACATTTTAGTTCTATCATTAATAAAAAGAACTTATATATAATGGACAATATACTAATATGTCATGTCACTTAAAGATTTCATGTATGAAGCAACATTCAAATAATGTACCCACACATACAATTATGTTTTTTTTGAAGCATCATATGTGTCAAGAGGAATGAATGTTCACATATTTCCACATTTATATAATATTATGTAGTTATTGAATGAGTCAGTAATGCAATTGTTTCATTATTTGGTTGTAAACCATTTCAACATCAGCATCGTGAGTTCGATTTCGATAACTGGTATTTGTCTCCCTCCCTCATATGTATTAAAAACAATTATATAAATATATATAATATTGTGTACTTTGAATAGAAACCTTCAAACATTCAAGACTTATCTGACACATTTGTCTAAAAAACCTCCCACGGAACAAAATATATTAAAACTATACGAGGTTGATTTTATTTGTTTTAGGTCACTGATATGTATAAAACAATAGTTTGAGAATACATCAACTTTCTGTTAATAAATACTAGTTCTAAAAGGTATCACCAAAGAATTTTAAGACATCAAAATAAAATGCTAGTCATACATGTAAATGAACTAAACTATAAATTACTTACGAGATTAGAGACCATTCAATGCATTTAAGTGGACGGGACAAAACAAAGGATTAGATTGTAAATAACTATTTATTTATTTATGTTTTTGAGAAAAACATTATAAATAATTATAAATGGTGAGGGAAGTGGTGGGTGGAAAGCAGACAGGGGAGGGGTATGAATGGCATTACCACAAAGCAGGTGAAAGCTTAAGGCTGTGTTTGGCTTTATTCAGACACCTTTAGGGAATTTTGTCTTGTCACACCAAACACTCTATTTTCCACTTATTTCTTCAAATTCTCAATTCTTATCCCCAAAATAAAAACTAATATTACTTCAACTAAATAGTTTTCCACCAAATCTTCAGAATATGCCCTATAATTGTTGACAATAATTTAAGTTACATAATATGTCATTTATCTTTCATTGATTAAATCATCGTCTTTTTTATATAATTTTCATTACATTTTTTATATATTTACATCGCTTATGTGATAATTATTATCATTATAGATGATGAGAATGATCCATATTTTTTTCCATACGCTAACAAATTTATCATTAATGGTGAATATTGTATTTATTTGTCTACTTTGTAATGGTATATCTATAATTAATAGGTCATATACATATATACCCCTATTTAAACTCATAAAAAATTATTTTTTATATTAATTTTGAAATACAGAATAAAATAACATTATTTTAAAATGTTCTATCCCTCACGTGTAATAAAACCACTTGGAATTCCTAAACTTTTGAAGTATAAGAATAATGAAAAGTTATATATATATAAACCGAACGATAAAAAAATCATGGATTTTAATCCTTATTTTCATTGCTATAAAACTATTATAACAAAAAACATAGAATAAAATTTTAAAGGGGTAATATAATAGTTAAAAAATTGAATTTTGAAGGTATGCTTTCCTAAGAATCATAACTCGAAATTCACTTATAACGTTAATTTATAAACACGTCCATTCTTTGGATGTCTTCTGATGTCTGACTAAAACAAGGATGTAATGACTCCTGGATATATTGGAGCATCTCTCGGTTCCAAAAAAAAAGTAATGCAACATTATTTAAAAATGTTCCATCCATCCCATGTGATAGAACCACTTAGAATATTCCATTTAATAGTCTTCTTGAAAAATATCTGATTGAATATGAGAAAGTAGCCCAGTTGAGTTCTACCTTTAAAACTTTAGAAGTATAAGAAAAATGAGAAGTTATAAGGCCAGCATATTACAAATATTATAATACTTCATTATGGATTATAAATCATATGCTAGCAAAAGAAGATAACTCTGTACTGATACTTTATCTATTATTATTTTTTTTAAGAGATAAGGAAAACTCAATTGTGTTGTACTGATACTTTATTAAACAAATTTGCATCTGGATTATAAATCATATACTTCATTTCAAAGACAACTAATTTGCTATTAGACCTTACAAATTCTAAAGGTAAAACTGAACTGTGCTACTTTTTTATGCTCAGCATATCGAAGTCAGGCATTTACAGTAAGAAAGGAAAAATGACCGGATCCAAAAGCCCTTATTACAAGCCAAATTTGTAACAAAAAATAAAAATATATACACAGAATAGCAGGTATCAACCCAAAAATGCATTAACCTCGAGAAACGTGGAAAGATCATAAAGCTCAGGCCATCATATTCATCAGATCCAAATCAACGTCTGGAAACCAGGGGAATCTAGAGGCAACTGAGTAGGAGCTCAGTAGAACATCTTCCAATCCAATCCACAAGAAAAACACCTTTCCAATTAAAATTCATTAACATCACTTCATGGAGTTCCGTACCTCAATATCAATATCTCATCCTCGGGCTTCTCGAACGTCGTTCTCGAGTAGGTCTGCAATTAAATTAATTTCTCATAAAGCAAGTACTTGATTGTTTGTTTGCAAATCGTTAAATGGATGTTGGAGAAGCATACCTTGTGTTCTTCCTTCTGAAGGGTCCATGGCTGAATGCCCAATCAACACTGATAATTTGGGTCAGAAGTTCAGCTCCATCCATGACAGATATTACTTTCTCTGCTACCTCAAAGTTCAGCTCCATCCCTATATGAAACCATCATTATTATTATTATTATTATTATTTAAAAAAAAACTCATTGGCACAACAGAAAATTGGTTAATTTCTGAGTCGGGTACGATACACATTAGGGGCTTGTTTGGCTAGGATGGGAAGGGAAGGGAAGGGAAAGAAAGGGAAAGGAAGGGAAGTGAGAGTAAATTGGTGTTTGGTGGGAAGGGAAGATAAAAGAAGTGATAGTAAATTGGTGTTTGATGGGATGAGAAAAGTAGTGAAGTGATGTTTTTTTATTAAAAAAATAGATATTTAATATTTTTAATATAATGTTTATAATATATCATTTTATATTTATTTTATTTATTATTTAAATAAAATTTAAAAATTTAATAACTTTCATTATCAAAATATATAAATTTCATAATTGTTAAAAAAAAAAAGATAAATATAATTTTTTATAATGAAATTAAGTTTAGAAATTCAAATCAAGATAAATGTAATAAAAAGATAACTATTTTAATTATTTTGAGTAATTATTTTAGGATTATTTAAATATATATTTCTATTTATTTTATAAAATGTATAAATTTAAAAAAAATTGATAAATAATAAAATTAATATATATTTGTATATAATTTTTTTTAAATGCATACATTGTCCATAAAAAGTAAAATATATAAACAATTACAAATATTGTTTAAAGAACTTGATATATCTGTAAAATAATAATAATAATAATTGTTGCATTTTAAAATAAAAAATATATAAATAGCATATAGTATAAATTTAATCAATTAAGTGGTTCTAAAAAAATCCATTAACTTAAATGAATGAATTAGTAAAAGTTAACAAGCTTATTATTTTATTTAAAATAAAGTTTATGATCAAATCAAATGCATCAAATTATAATTATAAAAACATCAAACTATAAATATGTTTTAAAAAATAGGATGTATTTAGAAGAAAAAAATAGATAAATATTGTATTTTGAAAAAAATTGATACTAATAAATAAATAAAGAAATAAAGGAAAGTTTGTATTTAGAAGAAAAAAAAAATTAAGAAAGAAGGAAAGTGAATTTAAAAGAAATAAAAAAAAAAAAAAGAAGTGAATAAAGACCTTACGTTGGGTTTGGGTAGGTTCTGTATTTTGGTTAACCCGTAAGATGTAAACCCCCGGCGTCCCAAACGCCGGGCAGGGCCCGCCCCTTCCCTTCCCGGGCTGATATGGGCGGGCCAAACAAGCCCTAGATACAGATGAGATATAGTGGAAACCCAAATGGCAGTTTCATCAATCAACGCAAGATATAATATTAGAACTTAAAGTGTCGATTTACAGCTCCTATACATACGGCTATCACTTAAATAATCTAGATCTCAAAGTGTAATTCTTAGGTTTCTCCAGCAAAGTAACTATTGCAAAGCAGACAACTGTTATATGTGCTGTAAAAACGTCTATCGCCAAATAATTCAGATTTCTAAGTTAGCTCATGTTTTCTCAACGTAACAACTAGGGGGAATCCAATCATTGTAGCATACAGAGCGTTTCCTATGAATGGATATTTTCACATTTGATGAAAGAGAAAAAAGATATTTCGAAAAGCGGACAAAACTCGACAAATATAACCGATATAAGCTATGTGCCATAACGATGTTGCATGCTGCAGAGCTTCATATCATTGTCTTCCTATGCTTAATAGCTCAAGGCGCAAGGCGCAACAAAAGGAGCGAGTTTTTAACTTAAGGCGCACTATATAAAAAACACACAATATATATAGTGTTTAAAAAGTGCAAGGCTCATTAAGGCGCAAGGCGCACCAAAAGGCGAAGTTTTTTTTTTTACTTAAAAACACTTTTCATGGGCATAAATGAAGTTTTAACCAAGAATAATATATAAAACATACATAATATTCAACTATCAACCTTCACGCGCTTCAAATGTCCTAGTACGGGGATCTAAAACACAAAAAACGCAAAGAAAATTAAAAAATCCCACGAGGCGCGTGCCTTATTGCACGCGTCTCGCCTGGGACAAGCGAGGCATAAAGGGTGGGACTTGAGCCCAGACACGCCTTTTAAAACACTATATATGTGTTGTAAGATGAAAATTCAAATTCTCTAAATTTTTTCATTTAAAAATGAACCCAACAATGAGTTTAAATATAGTACAAGAGATGACCTAATTATAAATGGAAAATATAATATCTAATCATAAAAAGGAAAAGATAACCTAATCATAAAAGGAAAATATTCTACCTAGTTATAAAAGGAAAAGATAGAAAATAATATTTAATTTAATTCTAAAAGGAATAAATAATTAAAAAGATGAAAATACAATTTTACTAAAATTACAATAAACCAACACTCCCCCTCAAGCTGGATTGTATATGGAATACAAGCTGGATTGTATATGGAATACAAGCCGGATTGTATATGGAATACAAGCCAAGCTTGAAGTTAAATTAATCAGAGTTGGTCTTTGGATGATGATGCGCCATTTGACATGATGATGATTTAGATGTTGATGTGAGGGCCAATTGGGAATATTGATTGTCAGGACCAATTGGGAATGCTAGTCAGTAGGAAAGGCGATGCCAGGATCTACTGGGAAAAGAAGATGCCAGGGCCGACTGGGAAAAGGAGATGCCAGGGCCAACTGGGAAAGGAGATGCCAGAGCCGATTGGAAAAGGAGATGTCAGAGTTGGGAAAGGAGATGCCAGGGCCGACTGGGAAAAGGAGATTCCAGGGCCGACTGGGAAAGGAGATGCCAGGGCCACTTGGAAAAAGGAGATGCCAGAGCCACTTGGGAAAAGGAGATGACAGAGCCAGCTGGGAATAGAAGATGCCAGGGCCACTTGGGAATAGGAGATGCCAGGGCCAGCTGAGAATAGGAGATGCTCGAGCCAGCTGGGAATAAGAGATGCCTAGGCCACTTGGGAATAGGAGATGTTGTGAGAAAAAAATTCTTTTGAAGAATATTGTTTTTTTTTTTTGAAAGAGGGTAGAATATTGGTAATGAGATTTTGGATTTTCTAGGGTTTTATAAAATGAGAACATAAAGATTTGAATGAAGAAATTCTTAGAGGATTTGGAGGGAAAGAAGAAGATTTTGGAGAAAGATTTGGAAGAAAAAAACACATAGAAGAAAATGGTGATTTTGGAGTTTTTTTTTTCTGTTGAAAAAAAAGAAGGATGATTTTGGAAAAGATGAAAGTTTAGGAGGGGAGGAGAAAAAGTTTTGAGAGGATAATTTTTTATTTTTATTTTTATTTTTAGGTTTTGAGATGAAGAAAAAAAATTGGAGATTTGAGGAAAAGTTTATTTGTTTGTTTTTTTTTTCTAAAAGAGGAAGAAGAGAAAAATGATGAAGAAGACAAGATTTTTACAAAAAGAGGAAGAAGGTGATGGAAGACTAGAGAAAATTTTTATCGGGATCGAAAGGAAAAATTTGAGGCTCTGATACCATGTTGTAAGATGGAAATTCAAATTCTCTAAATTTTTTCATTTAATAATGAACCCAACAATAGGTTTAAATATAGTACAAGAGATGACCTAATTATAAAAGGAAAATATAATATCTAATCATAAAAAGGAAAAGATAACCTAATCATAAAAGGAAAATATTCTACCTAGTTATAAAAGGAAAAGATAGAAAATAATATTTAATTTAATTCTAAAAGGAATAAATAATTAAAAAGATGAAAATACAATTTTACTAAAATTAAAATAAACCAACAATATGTGTGTGTGTGTTTGTGTGTGTATACACAATAAAATACTTTCATGGACAAAAATGAAGTTTTAGCCAAGAATAATATATAAAACATGCATAATATTCAACTATTAGCCTTCAGACAGAAATGTAATTTAATTAAGAATAATATATAAAACATTCCTATAAAAAAGAATAATATATAAAACATACATAAGACCATTCACTTTATGGAAAGAAATGAAGTTTTAATCAAGAATAATATTTTAAAAAAACATACAAGAGATTCAACTATTAACTTTTAAACATAGTGTTGTGAAGAAGAACTCACGGGCGATAGTGTGGATGGATAACCAGAGAGCGTGTGGCTAAAGAAGAGGGAGAATATGAGTTGTAGAGGAATGGACATGGAGAAATGTGATAGAATCTGGATCTATCTATTAGTAAATCATCACGAACATACACGATAAACCAAGTGATTCGAGGTACTTGGACCCTCCCTAGACTCTTGAGATCTCTCAAGCCCTAATTCTCATACAATTCCAAAGATACTTCCTCACTAAGCAAACCTTCCTATTTATAACCATCATATACAACTAACTCTCTAACTAATTGCATAAAGACCCTTGTACTATTCTTTAATATTCCTAAGGCCCAAACCTATCAATACCCTCCCCTTTAAAGCACCTTGTCCTCAAGGTGGGTATACAAAAATGAACCACAAACCAAAAAAAAAAAAAAACATAAAGCCCAAAACATTTCCAGCAAAATGTTGTTTATGTAGCAAGCCTAAGTTGTTGTAGCAGCCCATCAAGTCCAACCAGCCAAAAATCAGCCCAAACTTAGCAGCTCCTTAGCCCATTAATAATCTATATATCTCTTTGCTGGCCACATATTCTGCAAATTGAGAAGCCCACAGTCATTGAAGTCCACAACCCTTGAAGCCCAAATGTCAGCCATCTTTTTGCAACCCAAGCCAGCAGTGATTTTTTTTTTCTTTTCTTGCATGTGATTCTTTCTTCTCTTCACACCTGGGAATATGCTTCATCTTCTTCGATGGCTGTCGTCTTCTCCACGTCATCAATGGTCGTCTTCTCCGGTGTTCGCTGCATACATGATCAACGAATTACACCTCTTTCTCTTCGGCACTTGGTCTTCTTCAACCTAAGTTGTGTACGACGTTCCATCTTTTTTCTCGTCGTATTCCACAACATACAACACCGTTTGTTCTTTAATCTCCTATAAGCACGACCATGCCTCTTCTTCGACCTCCATTTTACACCACGACGCTTCTTCTTCAACCTATGTTGTTTGGATCGAGTTCTTGCACTCCGAAAATATTGTGGTTTGTCTCGTCTCCTTTGCCATATTGTTTTCTTTTTCCATTTCATTCTATTTTTTACCTTCTTCACCCTTGTTTTATGGAAATCAAAATTTGATTTCGCTGACATTTTGGTTACCTCCGATTTTTTTTCTTCCATGGAAATTACTTATTCTATAACTTCTCCCTTTGGTTCTTCGATCTGTTCTGTCTCCTCTTCAGTTTCTGCCTGCATAATCTCTTTCAATTCTGTAAAAGTTTTTCTGATTTCTCTGAAACACTCTTCCCATCTTAGCTTCGTAGCCTCACGCTCAACCTTTCTTCGTTCTTCCTTTTCTTTCCTCTCGGCTCTTCTTCGTTCTTCTTCTTCCCTCCTTTCTTTCGCCTCCCACCTCCATTTGTCTCCCACATATTCTGATAAAACTTTGAAACGTTGCCAAGCTTCATCAACCACATGAGCATCTGTACTCCTCAATTCTTCATTAATTCTTTTGAATTCCTCCAAGATTTTCATGTCTTCAATAATCTCCATGGCCAGAAATGAACTGCTCTGATACCAAATTGATAGAATCTGGATCTATCTATTAGTAAATCATCAGGAACATACACAATAAACCAAGTGATTCGAGGTACTTGGACCCTCGCTAGACTCTTGAGATCTCTCAAGCCCTAATTCTCAGACAATTCCAAAGATACTTCCTCACTAAGCAAACCTTCCTATTTATAACCACCATATAAACTAACTCTCTAACTAATTGCATAAAGGCCCTTGTACTATTCTTTAATATTCCTAAGGCCCAAACCTATCAGAATGAAAGAAAGAAAGAAAGTGAATGTTGTCTTCATGAGTTAAAGAATAAGTTATTTAAGGTATTGAAATGTCTTGAATAATTTATCTCGCACTTCAAATGACTTAGTACAGGAATCATATAAAACACAAAAGCCCACAAGGCGCGTGCCTCGCTTTGCGCCTAAGCGCCTTTTAAAACACTATGCTTAAGTACAACAAGGCAATGTTTTTTTTAGATTAAAATAATTTGAGAGTGGGGGATACGAACCGATGTCCTCTTGGTCGTTGGGTATACATAGATGCCGTCGAGCCACTACTCTTGTTAGCACAAAAGAGCAATGTTTTAAAAGGCTCACTTAGTCCAAGCTCAATTTATATTTATATCATATTATATATATTTATATATATATATATATATATATATATATATATATATATATATATATATATATATATAAAGTTTAGTTAACTAACTTTAAATGAAAAATCTTTAAGTTCATTTTGATCTTTAGTAACTAAAAAAATAACATTTACCAACTCTTAGGGTGTGTTTGAGTCCCCGTTTATGTAAACGGCCGAGTTGGTTATAATAACCCAACCGATGTTTGCCCCACCGTTTATTATAAACGGTGGTTACCTAAACCTGCGTGGCAGTTTATCTAAACCTACGTGCCCGTTTATCTACACCTTACATATATTACTTTTTGTTACATAACCAGCCCCTCAAACACCGTTTATCATAACCCCTGTTATAATAACTTGCCCCTCAAACACCATTTATAATAACCTACCATTTATCATAACCCACCGTTTATCAAAACCTTCCATCTATAATAACCAAACCGGTGCTCCAAACGCACCCTTAGAGTTTTGTTAATATTTTCACTTCGATTATAGTACTTTTTTTTACGAATGTTCTTATTATATAGTATGTCTCACAAAAAAGCGAGCTTTTTTCGTGTCTTGTGCCTAAGCCCAGTAAACTACTTTGCCTCAGTGGGCCTTAGGCTTTTAAAAACCTTGGCCTTCGGTTGAATTGTTATAGTTAGTCATCTAAGTCAATGTTTTAAAACGCTCGTGCCTGGGCTCAAGGCGCAAACTCTTAAGCTTAAGCACAAGGTGCAAAAATTAGGGTGGGAGTGGTGCGAACTTATGAACCATAATAGACAAGCACAAGTACTTCCACTCGAGATATGTTAGTTGACATTTAGTACTCCTTTAATTCAATCAAGGAGATAGATAAACTCAAATGTAGCTTGAAAAGAACTGCCCCCACTGGTATACTTAATTAAAAAAAAATACATTACAGAAATAGGGAAGGGTACACCAGATAGGGTGAAGACCTATTTGGTACACCTTGTTTGACACTGAAACAATTTATTGTGCATGCAAGAAGGGTCGAACAGAAAAGGAAATATACACAAATAAAAAAAAAGTTTTAAAATATAAAAATAGAATCTACAATTCTACTACATTCTAACAAACAATGCGATCATTAGAAAATATGAGTTTTTTTTTTGAAGAAATGGGACAAAATTTCATTGAGAAAATGAATAAAGAGAGTACAAAGACAATTGCAAAGACAAAAAAGGTTACAATTAGAAAACAAGTAAAACAATGGGATTAGAGAATGATTTTGCAGCTTCATTTGTAGGGAATCAGTAGTATTGATTCGATCATTGAGGAGGATCCAAATGAAGATATTGACTTTCTTTGGGCTTTTGATTTCCAAATTGCCTTGAACAATCTATCATCCATTTTTTCTGAAGTTAATGCAAATGCATTTAAGGATTTGACCGAGAATACCTCTGATAGCTCTAAAGACCATATTAACTGTACTGTCCTTTCTCTGGCACGGTGAATAGGACGATAATAATTGAAGAAGTGCACCAAACTCCTAAACTTCATCATCCTTCAATGGTCTCCTAAAAGGTAAGCTCAAAGCTGATATTTGATCATCCCAAATAGAAAAGACCGAGCCTTCTTTTATGGATACAACAGAATAAAGTCTAGGGAAAGAGACTTTAAGAGGTAGGTCAGATGCCCATTTGCCATTCCGAAAAGAAATCTTCTGACCATCACCAAGTTTGAATCCAAGTGAGGAACCAAATTTCTGCCAAGATCTTAAAATACTCTTCCATGGATTTCTAATGCTTGAATTTGGTCTTCCAACATAATGCCATCCATAAGAATCAACACCATAGATACTTGCAATGACTTTTCTCCATAAAGCATTTGATTCATGGCAAAATATCCTCCCCCATTTTGCTAATAAGAGTTCCTTCTTTCGTTTGATAACACCAATGCCCAAACCTCCATAATGTTTGCTTTTATTCACCTGGTTCCATCCGCACCAAATGATTAATGGGCTTCCGGAGTTGCTATTCCAGAAGAAATCACGAATGGACCTCTCAATGCTTAATACAAATTGAGGAAGAAATGGAGAAGATGGACATAAATTATATAGGCAAATATTCCAAAACCGAATTGCACAAAGTAATTTTTCCCCCTCTAGATAAGGAATACTTACTCCACTTCTCAATCTTTCTCTGAATTTTATCTAAAACAGGCTGCCAAAATATTAAGTTTTTTGGATGTCCACCAAGGAGGAGACCAAGGTAATTGAAAGATAAAGATTTCACCTTACAATTGAACTTTAGAGCTTGGGATAAAAATCTTTGATCATCCATGTTTATTCCACATAAAGCTGACTTCTCTCAATTGACTTTGGGACCGGAACACCATTCAAATAGCTTAATAAGATTCACGTAGGCTTCCAACATTTGATCATCATCTTTGCAAAAAAGTAATGTGTCATCTACAAATTGTAGTAAAGGCACATGGATCTTGTCTCTTCCAATCACAAAACCTTCAATAACTCCTCTAAAGATAAACATTATCAATCATCGAGCTGAAGACTTCACTAACCAGGAGAAAAAAGAAAGGGGAGAGAGGGTCCCCTGCCCTATTCCCCTAATTGTCGTAACTCTTCCTTTTGGGCATCCATATACGAGAATTGCATAATTAGGATCTCTAATGCAGCAAGAAATCCATGAAATCCATTTTGGATGGAAGCATTTTGCTTTTAAGACTTCTTCAAGGAAGTTCCAATCTACACAATCAAATGCTTTTTCAAGATCAAGCTTCAGAATCCATCCTTTTTTTTTTAAACTCTATATTCTTCCACCATTTCATTTGCAATCAGGATGAGATCTAGAATTTTCCTTCCTACTATAAAGGCACTTTGTGATGTGGAAATGATTGAAAGCATGACACCTTTTAGCCTTTGTGTGAGAACTTTTGCAACAATCTTGTAAGTTGAAGAAGTAAGACTAATTGGGTGAAAGTCTTTCACATTTAGTGCAATTTCCTTCTTCCGAATGAGGTATATATAGTTCTCCTACAAACTTGAGTTAAAATGCCCATTGGTATAAAATTCTGCAAATAGACTAATAAAATCTGATTTTAGACATGGCCAAAAAGATGTAAAAAACTCAACTGTGAAGCCGTCCGGACCAAGAGCCTTATTTTTCTCAAGTGCTTTAATAACAGCCAAGATTTCTACATGCGTAAAGCTCTTTATCAACTCCAGATTTTGAGAGTGGGATACAATATTCCATCCTAGATTACATGGCAGAGCTCTGATTCCAGGTACTTTTGTATAAAGAGTAGAGAAATAACTAACAATTCCCCTCTCGATTTTAGAGGACGAAAGAATTGAGTTCTTCAATCATGTAGAAATTCATTAAATCTCCTTTGACTTTAGCCCATTTTAAACCTTGTTTTGGGGATAAACCAGAAAGCTCTGCTTTAGCATCCAGTTCTTCAATTACTGCTAGAAGATCATTTTCAATGCCATTTGTGCGCTCCTTGTCTACTATGGACCATTGCTTTAGAGAAATCTGGATATTTTTCAGCTTTAAGGAGATAACATGTCCTGCCCAACCAAAAGAAGGGTCATATTGCAAAGTTAGGTTAATGATGGACATATATTCTGAGTTTCCAAACCATCTATTACAGAATCTAAAAGGTGCTGGACCCCATTGAAAGGAGTCAGCTTCCAAGAGAAGGGGCTAATGGTCTGATACTACACGTATTTGTCTTGATGCTCTTGAGTTAGGAAATAACATGCTCCATTCCTTTAAGATGAGAAATCTGTCAATCAAAGGTCTAATTGATTCATTATCAGGCTTGGACCAAGATAATTCCCATTGGAGAGAGGAATATCAGATAGTTCTAGTTCTTGGATAAGAGAGTTGAACTGTTTCATTCCTCTAGTTTGTCTTCTAATTGGCAGCCGTTCAAAGGTCCATCTAGTCACATTATAATCACCTCTTGCACACCAAGGACCATCAATATATTGAGCTAGTGATAAAATTTTTTTCCCACAGATAGGGCCTTTCTCTGTAGTCAGTAGGGCCTACATTGGTAACCCAACAAGACTGATTTCATTGAAAAGAGACCAGTATTGAGAGAGTGTATCCGCCTTGAATGAACTCTTTGATACTAACTCTACTTTCAACCCACATAATTAGTATTCCTCGAGATCTGCCCCAAGATTGTACAAAAGTCCAACCAATATCCTCTGAGCTCCAAACTGATTTTATCAAATACCAGTCTACTGATAGAAGTTTTGTTTCCTGAATAAGAATGATGCGAAGACAATGATGTGTCAGAAATCTTTTAATTGCTAACCTTTTAGTTGAATCACCCAATTCCTTTGTATTCCAAAAGACAATCTTCATAATGAATAAGAGAAGCAGGGGAAATTTGAAATATTCAAGAATTTCCAGAGATTGCTTCATTCAATTTAAATCTGTGGCCTTCAATAATTGGGGTAAACAATCTTTGTATCTTCATTGGTTCTGATGGTTGGTCAACATATGGATCATCACGTACGTGTGTCTTGCAGTAGTAAATTAGTAGAGGATATTTCCTCATTCTGATGTGCATCTATACAACCTTCAAGACATTTAGAAAAAGATTCTTCACTAATGATACTAATCACATATTCTCCATCAGAATCATTATCATCAGGGAGCTGAGGAGAATCAATTTCGTTTGAGGAAGCAGCTGGAGGCAAATGAGATATAGTCCCCTTAATCAGGGGTGGTGCAGGGCCAAGGGAGGGGAAATCAGAGTCATAAGATACTGATTTAAACGAGTGGGAGGTTTTATGTGGGGGAGATGTGGGCTTAGAGTGGTTGGTCGTGGAGGTTATTAGGTCTGAGCAATAATTTTCGATAACATCAGGATTGAAAGAATTTTTTAGAGCCTCAATGGTTTTATTAGAGACTTTAATTGCTCTTGAATAATGTAACGGTAAAAGAGGAATTAAGTTGGGTGGGTTTGGCTTAATGCGAGCATTGATTGCTTTTTGAGGAAGAATAATGGTGTTGGTTGGGGTTTCAAAAGAGGTGACGGTTGGAGATAGACTTTTGTTGACAATGGGCGTGAGAGAGAAAGAAGTGACGATTGGGCTTGGAGGAAGAGATGGTTGGCCTTCTGAGATTAATGCTTCTTTAAATGAGAGAGAGGAAACCTCTACAACATTTGAAGAATTCAAAGCATTCAAGGTTTGGTGGTTAATGATGGAATTAATGGGGGGATTAATGAGATGGGGCGAAGGTGAAGAGTCAGCAGTTGGTGATTGTAGAAGGGGTTCATTCAAAAAATTGGTCAAGTGAATTGGATGGTGGTTGCGACATTAATGGCAAGGGTTCCGTTCCCATTGGATCAGAATTCAGGTTTGGGTTGAGGTTTGAACAGGGTTCAGAAATCACTGGAAGGGAGGTATGGTTCTGGGTTGGCTTTGGTGTTGGATAAGTATTTCTGGCAATTGAATGGGTTAAAGGAGGTGGTTGTAAGAAGTTTGGACTAAGTCCTTGTAGAACTGGATCCATCTCTTCATCAATCATCACTTGTTTCAATCTCATAATATCAATAAGATTCGTAAGATCTTTCATATACAAATCAGAATTAATCAATGTTTTCAAGGTCATCACCTTTCCTCGCCTATGGCCATCGCCTTGCACATAGGCAGGTATTGTGCCTTTAAAAAAGCCAAGGCAAGCTCCTTCAATCCAGCCCTCGCCTTTCCTTGCCATTTTGCACCCTGCATCGCCTTCGCCTCAGGCCAAGGCGTGCACCTTGTCAAAGTTTTATTTATTTATCAATATGCTAACTTAATATCTACAAATAATCTAAAATTAGCCCAGGAAGAAATCTAACAACCATGTGAAGTCTTTATTTAGGATAGTGAATTTTTTTAATTGTTATTTCAAATAAATATATAGAATCCAGTGTTTTAAAAAGCGCAAGGCACACTAAGGCGCAATGGCCCTCTGGAGCCTGAGGCGCAAGACGCACCAAAAGGCGAGAGCTTTTTTACATAAGGCACACTATATAAAAAAACACAATATATATATATGTGTGTGTATACACAATAAAAACATTTCCATAGATATAAATGAAGTTTTAACCAAGAATAATATATAAAACATACATTACATTTAACTATTAACCTTCATTCATGAATAGAAATGAAGTTTAACAAAGAATCTATATAAAACATACCTAAGATTCAACTATTAACCTTTCATTTTAAGGGAATGTTGTCTTTGTGAGTTAAAAAATTAAGTTATAGGGCTCTAAAGCACAAAAAATTGAGGTATAAACCCTAAACAATCCTAAGAAAACACAAAAGCCCACAAGGCGCGCGCCTTTTGGCGCCCGGGGCTTCATGTAAGGCGCCAAAAGGCGCGCGCCTAATTAACCGCGCCTCGCTTTTCCCAAGCGAGGCGCTAAAGGTGCGATTTGCACCCAGGCGCGCCTTTTAAAACACTGATAGAATCTTTGCTTTTTCATAGTTTTGGTTAACTTTAATTTTTTATACAAATAATAATTTAATATTTATAGTATATCTCATAATAACATAATTTGTGTGATTTGTGTATGAATTTAAAATTTTATGGGAATAGAAAAATGTTTTATTTATCAATTTATGCTCAATATATTATTTAGTTATGCATTTTTTTGTTGCGTCTCTCTTCACCCGGGTCTCGCATTTTTATCGCCTCTCGCTTTGAGGCGATCAAGGAGAGTACCGCCTTGCATTATGCCTTGCGCTTTGAAAAAACTGGAATCAATATTAACTAGATCATCTTCCACTCGAATATCACCATAACGTAAAAATATGCCGCCTCTTTACTCATGAAAAATTTCAATGGTGGCTGGCAATAATCCACATAGGTTCCTTTTAACCTTGATTCTTGCCAATGAGATATTTAACAAGCTACTGGTTTTACTGCTAATCTCTTCCAAGCCCCCAAAATATCTACCAATTACCTCAAAAGTAGCTCTGCACCAATAATTAAGAGGAAAATTAGCAATAGAAATCCAGCCTCCATATCCCTGAATATGGTGTGGATGACTGTGTAGTTCTGGGCTCCATTTATCTATAGGAAGATGATATACTCCATACATTGCCTATTTGCCCCTTAATGAAATGTATCGTTGAGTATCTTGCCCCGGTGTTACAATCAATCCTTTATCGACATATAATGGATTAATGACCACATTTGTTTCAAAGATGGAGGACAAAGTATCAACAATATTAATCCAATCGTTATGCGCGAAGAGTTTGGAAATAACCCTGAGCCATAGAACTTCATACTCTTTTCTTACCCAATAAGATGAACTAGCTAGAATGTCAGGATCAGACTTTTCATCTTCTGCTTTCCGTTGGATCCATCTCAAAGAGACTTTTGATGGAGTAATGCCATCCTTTGAGGCGTGCCTGCTGTAATCATTCTGCGGCAGAGGCTTGTTATGAGCTGAAGTTGTTGACCAAGTATTGAAGAGTGGAGTGAATTCGTTAAGCATTTTCTAAAGGGTTGATAATCCTTTTTTTGTATCACCCACTGGAATGTGAATGAACTGTTTTTTTTCCTTCCTTAGGCCACACTACACAACGACATTGAAGTCCAGTAGGGAGTCGAAGTTTACTAACAGTTTAAGTTTATTATTATTAGGCCTTATTATTATTATTTAGGGTTTGTTGTAGGATTAGGATTATGATTAAAAAGATGTTCTAAATCTATAAATAGGAGGAGTTAGTTCATTATTATTCATTCAGAAAGTAGTAGTCTTTTGTACTATGGCTCTAAGGGAGATTCTCTCTAGAGATTTATTAATAAAAAGTGGTAGATTCTATCAGTTGACTAACAGCTTCTGGTTTCCAAGAGGTGAAGACTGAGAAGGGGGAAGAGACAAAAGGAGGGATGGAGCGATAGGTAAGGAAATGGCTAAGAATCCAGGGAGGAAAAGGGAAATCCGGCAAGGATTCCAGCGGAGTCTAGAGAGAATTCTGGCCCCCGATAAGTGAGGTTCTATCCATTGCCTTAATCGAAGTTAAGGGTGTAAATATGAGTTTTTAAAATTTTAATTCCTTTCGAATCAAAATTCCTAGTTATTGGACTTCTCAACGATAAGACCACATCTATCATATATGTATATTATTCTTCTTTTTAATAGGAAACAAATCAAATACATACATTCTGGTTTCTATAGGAAAATATAAAATAGAATAGTAACCAACTATACCTTGATAAAGCCAGTATGTCGATCGAGATTTAGATGCAAATTCTTTACCTCCCCAAACTCACCAAATAAATTTTGTATATCATCTACCTGCGCCTCTTCATGTATACCCGTTACCAGAATGATCCATCCTTCAATAGCTACATACAGTAACTACAATTAGAAATTCTTCTTCTTTTGTATATCATCTACCTGCGCCTCTTCAATAGCTACAATTAGAAATTGATCTACGGGTGTATTAGTGTTGGTTTATTTTAATTTTAGTAAAATTGTATTTTCATCTTTTTAATTATTTATTCATTTTACGATTAGATTAAACATTATTTTCTATCTTTTCCTTTTATAACTAGGTAGAATATTTTCTTCTTATGATTAGATTATCTTTTCCTTTTTATGATTAGATATTATATTTTCCTTTTATAATTAGGTATCTCCTGTACTCTATTTAAACCCATTGTTGGGTTCATTATTAAATGAAGAATTAGAGAATTTGAATTTCCAACTTTCAACATGGTATCAGAGACTCAAATTTTTACTTTCGATCCTGGTAAATTTTTTCTCTAGTCTTCCATCACCTTCTTCCTCTTTTTGTAAAACAAACTTTTCATCTTCATCATCTTCCTCTTTTAGGGAAAAAAAAAATCAAACTTTTCCTCAAATCTCCAATTTTTTTTTCTTCATCTCAAAAACTTAAAAAAAAAAATCCTCTCAAAACTTTTTCTCTTCCCTTCCTAAACTTCCATCTTTTCCATAATCTTCTTTATTTTTTTTCCAAAAAAAAAAAAAACAATCTCGAAAATCACCACTTTTTTCTATGTGTTTTGTTTTCTTCCAAATTTTCTCCTTTCCTAGTCGACCCTGACATCTCCTATTCCCAGCTGGCCCTGACATCTTCTATTCCCAAGTGGCCCTGGCATCTCCACTCCCAGTCGGCCCTGGAATCTCCTATTCCCAGCTGGCCCTGCCATCTCTTTTCCCAGTCGACCCTAGCATCTCCTTTCCCAGTCGGCCCTGACATCTTCTTTTCCCAGCTGGCCCTGACATTTTCTTTTCCTACTGACTTGAATTACCAAATTGGCCCTAACCAGTATTCCCAAATTGGCCCTAGCAACACTCATTCAATTGGTCCTGACATCAACATTCCCAATTGGCCCTCGCATCAACATCAGAATCATCATCATCTCAATTGGCGCATTATCATCACAATTGGCGCATCATCATCCAAAGACCAACTCTGATTAATTTAACTCCAAGCTTGGCTTGTATTCCATATACAATTCAGCTTGAGGGGGAGTGTTGGTTTATTTTAATTATAGTAAAATTGTATTTTCATCTTTTTAATTATTTATTCATTTTAGGATTAGATTAAATATTATTTTCTATCTTTTCCTTTTATAACTAGGTAGAATATTTTCTTCTTATGATTAGATTATCTTTTCCTTTTTATGATTAGATATTATATTTTCCTTTTATAATTAGGTATCTCTTGTACTATATTTAAACCCATTGTTGGGTTCATTATTAAATGAAGAATTAGAGAATTTGAATTTCCAACTTTCAACATGGTATCAGAGCCTCAAATTTTTACTTTCGATCCCGGTAAAAATTTTCTCTAGTCTTCCATCACCTTCTTCCTCTTTTTGTAAAAAAAACTTTTCAACTTCATCATCTTCCTCTTTTAGGGAAAAAAAAAATTAAACTTTTCCTCAAATCTCCAAATTTTTTTCTTCATCTCGAAACCTTAAAAAAAAAAAAAAATCCTCTCAAAACGTTTTCTCTTCCCCTCCTAAACTTCCATATTTTCCATAATCTTCTTTATTTTTTTTCCAAAAAAAAAAAAAACAATCTCGAAAATCACCACCTTTTTCTATGTGTTTTTTTTTTCTTCCAAATCTTCTTCTTTCCCAGTCGGCCCTGACATCTCCTATTCCCAACTGGCCCTGGCATCTCCTATTCCCAAGTGGCCCTGGCATCTCCACTCCCAGTCGGCCTTGGAATCTCCTATTCCCAGCTGGCCCTGCCATCTTCTTTCCCAGTCGGCCCTGCCATCTCCTTTCCTAGTCGACCCTGGCATCTTCTTTTCCCAGCTAGCCCTGACATCTTCTTTTTCTATTGACTTGAATTATCGAATTGGCCCTGACCAGTATTCCCAAATTGGCCCTAGCAGCACTCATCCAATTGGTCGTGACAATCAACATTCCCAATTGGCCCTCGCATCAACATCTGAATCATCATCATCTCAATTGGCGCATTATCATCACAATTGGTGCATCATCATCCAAAGACCAACTCTGATTAATTTAACTCCAAGCTTGGCTTGTATTCCATATACAATTCAGCTTGAGGGGGAGTGTTGGTTTATTTTAATTTTAGTAAAATTGTATTTTCATCTTTTTAATTATTTATTCATTTATTCATTTTAGGATTAGATTAAATATTATTTTCTATATTTTCCTTTTATAACTAGGTAGAATATTTTCTTCTTATGATTAGATTATCTTTTCCTTTTTCTGATTAGATATTATATTTTCCTTTTATAATTAGGTACCTCTTGTATTCTATTTAAACCCATATGAAGAATTAGAGAATTTGAATTTCCAACTTTCAACAACTAGTTAAAAGATCTATAGCCCTCCACATTAACTATTAGCATCACATAATTAGACATTTTCACAGAAAACAAGAGTACCAAGGACACGCTTAGAATGCCAAACAATGAGGTGTAAAGTTGAAAGGGTCAAAGGGCCTTAAACCTTAAATATTGCATAGCAGGTAACAATTTGTTTTTTTATCTTCAACAATTTGGGGTGGGGGACTAGAACCCAAGACCTCTGAACATTGGGTATATACTAGTGCCGTTGAGCAACTGCTCATGTTGGCAGCAGGTAACAATTTGCAGGCTTTGATCCAAGATAAGTAGTTCTCGACTATCCCAATCAGTCAACTCATGGTAGTTCTCGATTATCCCAATCAGTCAACTAATGGTAATGGAGTCAAATTGCAAAGGTAAAAAGCAACTGATCCCCCACCTATCTGCAAAAGTAAGTGCATAAAATATGCAACTACCATGTACTGTAGCTATTAAATATGGGTTTTCTTAGAAATAGATGATAGTTTTGAGCTCATGATTTATGAGATTATATGCAAAAAAATTGACAATGTAACTTAACTTTTGATTAGAAAAATCAGGAAATTTGGATACATCAAAGGATTTTTTTTTTTTTTTGTGAAACTAAGGTAACCAAGCCCGTCCCTAGGCCAGGCACTGGGAGACATCGGAGGAGTAGAGACACGGTTGATGCCTACAAATTAATGTCACAAGTGAGTTTTGAACCTAGAACCTTGAGGGGAGGACACCTTCAAAGCCCAAGTTTTCAACCAATTGCGTCACCCCTTAGAGACGATACATCAAATGATTTGTTTGCTCATAAATCCAAAAGGATTAAATGTTTTGTTTCTTGAAATCAGTGTTTAAGAGGAAACCCCGGGCACTCGCCTATGGCAAGAGGCGAGGCGACCTCGGGGTCGTGCGCCTTACTAACAACTGAGGTGAACGATTTTAGTCGGGCACTCGCCTGACTGCGCATCTTTGCGCCCGGCAATGCCTTCGCATTCGCCTTGGTCGAAGGCACTCGCCTGCTTGAAAGTGGCTATTTCCATCAACGAGCATCAGTCTTCCATCGTCCATTTTAGCAATTTCTCTTCTTCTGCAATTTTTTCATCTTCTTCCTTCGCTGGAAATGGACTCGGGGTGGAGACTTCTTTTCTTTATTTTTAATTTCTTGTTTATAATTAATGAAAGGTAAAAAAGGTTAGATGGAAAATCATGAAAAGACAACTCACTTTTAAATTTTCTATTTTCTTATTTCTAAAATGTAATTAACGTATCTTGTAGTTGTAAATGTTCTATATTTTAAAATGTTGAATTATAAATATCCTGCAATTTTTAATGTATTTTGAAATATAGTACAAAGTAATTGTCTTGTCTAATTTACTTTTTTAACTTCCCCATGTCTTCTCTATTCATATTTTCTCTATATTTTCTTTTCCTTTTAATCTTGTAAAATATAGCTCTTTTCTCTATAATTATCTTCTTGCTCTATGATAAAATTATCTAGACCTTGGATTTTAGCATATCTTTTTTACTATATATTTTATGATTCCATATTATTCAACCTTTAAATTTTATTTTCTTTATATAATTGACTATATAATTTTTTTTTAACTTGATTATTTTTAAAAATAGAATAGAATTAATATACATTATATCTAATTATTTTAGATCTTTTGGCTTTTATATTCTTTTTTGTTTTTGTTTTTAGTAGTATTAGGTAAGGATTTTAAATTTTATGTGAATAAGAATATATGTTCCATATAATTTAAGCTCTATATATAATATTTTATTGTGCATTTATTCACAGCGCCTCACTTCACTCGAGCCTCGCCTTGAGGCGATGAAGAGAAATGTGGCCTTGCGTTGCGCCTTGCGCTTTGAAAACACTGCTTCAAATGAATCAAAGAAAAACTGGAAAGTGCACCAAACATGATAGGAATGTCCATTCCTATTAGAAGTAGGATAAATAATACTCAACCCTATTAGAAGTGGGATAAAGTATGCTCAATCCTCTAAGGAGTGGGATAAATATATTAGACTATAAATAAGAAATGGTGGAGAAGAGGTAGACATATATTGGGAAGTATTGAGATAGTGAATATCTAGGACTTAAGAGTGATCTCAAGATAGAAGGGTTCAAATACCTTGAGCACTTGATTATCTTGTATCTTTATTATCTTTCTATTATAACATGTATTAGGTTACTATCAAATGGGAGAGGAAATAAAGATATCCCCAAAGCCCAAACTATTAGATAAACATGGAGTCCACCTCAAAACCAATTGGCTACGGGATGAAATCCCATGTTTATCTAAAATGGTATCTAGCCTATGAAACCCAACCAGGTATTCAGTCCAAAAAAAAGTGATCCGAGCCAAGAATGATGAGCCCCAAGAGGCACTATCATGAAGGGACATATTAAGGATCTCAAATTGAGGTGATGAGTTCAATCTATGATGGCCACCTATCTAGGAATTAATTTTTCCTACAAGTTACCTTGACATCTAGATGTTGTAGGCGGTATGTCTCGTGACAATAGTCGAGGTGCACGCAAGCTGGCCCAAACAGTCACAAATATTTAATAATAATAATAATAATAATAATAATAATAATAATAATAATAAAAAACTCAATTTGAAAATATGAAACAACACAATCTTTATAAGATAGGTGAGTTAGAACTCTTATTGTCAATTGATTTCGATGGAATCTCTTGTTTATCTAATACAAAGCAAGTAATTACAAATTTCTTTCGAGTGTAAATCTTTAAAAGAGGGAGAATAGCTAAAAAGATTGGTTAAACGAGCTGTAAAAGAAGGCCAAACTATTGTATATAAAATAATGTCAAGCCTCTAAAGACACATCACATGGACGACAGAGGTGCCCCCAGGTTTAGAGGAGCGAAGCTCCAAGTTTTCCGAGATATAAAAAAATATAACTTGTGGGAGAGAAATCAGCCAAAATTGTTAAAAGGAAAAACATTGGAGCAACCTTCTTAGAGATGAGACAACGGATAAACATTTACACCCAATTTTTTTCTTTTCCTTTCTCCAAAAATGTACATGGAAGCTTTTCGTTCTAGCTTACTCAAAGGAAAAGCTTGGTCAAATTTTTATAATGAAAAAATCAGCTTTCAGGTAAATGAAAATAAAAAACAAGAGCAATATAGAAAATGATCCTCACTTCGGATCCACCATGAGAGCAAGTGAATTGCAAAATGTATCCTAAATCTCGACAAGAAAGAGACACCTTCACAAAATGAGATATGGTCCTTTTGCTCCATACTTAGAACACGGGTGTAAAGATCCAAAACTTCACACGAGAACCTCCAAGCACAGTCAAAGATTCAAAAGGGATAGTTAGTCATGAGAGAGTAAAGAAATGGCTATATTTTAGTCAAAAAACCAACTTCTAATCTTCAATGGGTGGAAGTCGTCAAAGACGCAAAATGGATAGTTAGTCATGAGAGAGTAAAGAAATGGCTTTAACGGGTGAAAGTCGTGATAGAGCAGAGACGGGAGAGAATACCCTATTTTCATGTGTGGATGGCGGAGCGACCCGAAACAAAGGATAACATTACAAAACTAAAAGGCAAGGTCTCAAATGAATGAAAGAGTGATACTAACTAAGACTCCACCATTGAGGATAAGCAACGAAAGATTCTTTGAACTTCCCCTTGATTCTTCATACTCCATAATAATTTCCCACGACATAATTCAACTTCCCCTTGTTGGGCATATTGCCACCCTACGACATTGAATAATTAATAGGTAGGTTTCAACACTTAGTTTGCTCCAGAAAGCCCTCTTAACCACACTCTATCACACTATGATGGTTAATACATCTAAACCCGCCACCTACCAAGTAAATAAGAACAAAAAATTTCATAACCGTAGCTACAATTAAAGGAAAAAATAAACAAACGTCTACTTAAGATCCTGATACATCTTGGTACCCCCGGGGTGCCAAGCAAACGGAGAACTGTGGGCCTCTGAGAGCAACTCTGCTCGCAATCCTGCAACCTCCGGAACACACAACCGGCCTCTGTAAGTCAACCCACTGTCTGGTGAATACACGAAGTCAAAGTCTCCGTCAGCACTAACTCTGTCAATCAATCTCTTAAGTGCGGGATCACTCAGCTGGCCATCAATAATCCGCTGCCTGATCGAAGGCTGAATTGTCAGCTGAGTTACTCTGGCAGAAACCTCACCCAATAACACTGCAACCTCGACCCGCTCGAACTCTTTCCGCAATCTGGGATGGGAACTCAACAACGCCGTGGAGTGCGACGTCTTCCTACTCAAAGCATCAACCACTACATTGGCTTTACCCGGATGGTACAAAATCTTGCAGTCATAATCTTTTACCCACTCCAACCACCTCTTTTTCCTCATATTCAACTCCTTCTGAGTAAACAGATACTTGAGGCTCTGGTGATCAGTAAACATCTGAATCCGCTCACCGTACAGGTAATGCCTCCAAATCTTCAATGCGAACACTACAACTGCCAACTTCATATCATGAGTCGGGTAGTTCTGCTCATACGGTTCAACTGACGAGAAGCGTAAGCAATTACCTTCCCGTGCTGCATCAACACACAACCTAACCCAAACTTGGAAGCATCGCTGTAGACTACGAAACCACCTGTCCCCTCAGGGACTGCTAACACTGGTGATGAAATCAAACTGCGCTTGAGCCTGGCAAAGCTTTCATCACACTTACCATCCTAAACAAACTCGACACCCTTCCTCGTAAGACGAGTGAGGGGCGAGGCTATGGCGGAAAAGTCCTTAACGAACCGACGGTAGTAACCTGCCAAACCTAGAAAGCTGCGAATCTCGGCAACTGAAGTCGGCTTGGCCCATGAACTCACGGCCTCAATCTTCGCGGGGTCCACGGCTATACCATCTCTTGAAAATACGTGACCTGGGAAGGCCACCTGTTCCAACCAGAAATCACACTTGGAAAACTTCGCATAAAGCTGGTTTTGCCTTAAAGCTGTCAACACTCGCCTCAAATGCTCTGCATGATCCTTCTTAGTCCTCGAGTAGATCAGAATGTCATCAATGAACACGATGAAGAAACTGTCCAAAAATGATTTGAACACCATGTCCATCATGTTCATGAACGCTGCTGGGGCGTTAGTCAATCCGAACGACATGACCACAAACTTGTAGTGACCATATCTAGACCTGAAAGCTGTCTTAGGAACGTCGAAATCCCTGATCCGCAACTGATGGTAACCGGATCTCAAATCTATCTTGGAGAACACGGAAGCTCCCTGAAGCTGGTCGAACAAATCATCAATACGGGGCAACGGGTACTTATTCTTCACTGTAACCTTATTAAGCCCACGATAATCAATACATAAGCGCATCAAACCATCCTTCTTCTTTACAAATAGAACTGGTGCTCCCCATGGGGACACACTCAGACGGATGAACCCTCGATCTAACATCTCCTGCAAGTGAACCTTCAGTTCTTTTAACTCTGCTGGCGCCATACGATACCGCGCCTTTGAGATAGGAAGGGTCCCTGGCTCGAGCTCGATTGTGAAGTCCACCGCTCTCTTCGGGGGCAACCCCGGTAACTCCTCAGGAAACACATCCGCAAACTCCTGTATGACCTGTACCTGATCAACAGTCAGCGAGGGGCGGCTCTCCCCAGACAACTTGGCTAGGTAGCCCCAAGCTCCACGAGCTAACAGACGACGAGCTTTCACAGCTGACACCATCGACGGGCAAACTCCACCCTGGACTCCACAAAACTTAAAGCTGGGCCGACCCGGCGGCCTGAACACTACTTCTTTCCAGTTGCAGTCAATCAACGAGTGGTTAGCAGCTAACTACTCCATACCAAGAATCACATCAAAACCGCTCATAGGCAGGACTATGAGCGTAGCTACAAGCAACTCTCTGGATATCTCGATCCGACCATCCTTAACCTTATCTCTAGCTAACATACTAACTCCCGAAGGAGTTGCAACAGACAACTCAAATCCTAGAGGCTCTAATCTCAAACTAGCATGCTCAGCAAACATAACAGATACAAACGAATGCGTAGAACCAGAATCAAACAAAACAAATGCACAATGATCTAAAAAAAGTAGCGTACCTGCCACAGCGACATCTGTACGCTCGGCCTCCTGTCGGGTCGTAGCAAACACCCGACCCTACTGCTGCTGCGCTGGCCATAGCTGGCTGATTACAAAAACGGGCCAGATGCCCTTCCTTACAACAGCGACAACACAACCTGGTCCCTGCTTGACAAACTCCAGTGTGTGCTCTCCCACAAGTAGCACATAGGGGAATCTGTCGAGGACCGCCCTACTGGCGAGGCTGGAAGCGAACCGGAGGTCTACGCTGATCTCGGTTCAGATATTGCCCTTGGCTGCGCTGACCGTCTCCTCTGAAATCAAACTTCCTCTTCTGCCCCACTGCAGCTGGGACATGACGCTGAACCGGAGCGGCGACAACCTGTTCAACTGGGTACTTCCATTATAAATGGTCGCCAATTGAACTGCCCTAGCATATGTGTCAGGGGCATGTGCCCTGACATCCTGGGATACACCTTGCCACATACCTGAAATAAACTTCCGTATCTTTAACTCAGGGGTAGCAATCAGATGTGGAGCAAAATACCCATACTCTGAGAATTTCCTCTCATACCCCTCAATAGAATGAGATCCCTGCTTCATGTTCTGGAACAGCTCTACCATCTTTTCCTGGGCCTCATCACTGATATACTTGGCCTTGAACTCAGACTTGAAGAAATCCCAGGTGGCAGGTGGAGACCCAGCTGGCCTGTCACTCAGAGTGGACTCCCACCACCATCTAGCTGTGCCTCCTAGCACATGAGCTGCACATCGCGGCCTCTGAACATCGGGGCACACCATAATTAGAAAGGTGTACTCCAGATGGGAAATCCATCTGGCTGCAGCTAAAGGATCTCCCAAGGCATCAAACTTCTCTGGCTTCCACTTCACGAAGTCTTTCAGTGTAACGGCCCAAGTTTTCATCCCGGTCTTCCAGGTATGCCCTAGGGGTATTTTGGTAATTTGGTCGGGCCGTTCATGTCTTTTTCAGTTGCTAAATTATTGGATGGTCTTCTATAGGATTTTGTTGCTTTGTGGATGTGTTTGGGCATAGTGAGATGCAAAAGTAAAAAATGAAAAGTAAATGTGCTGTTGTTGGGATTTGAACCTGGGTCTCCAGGAAGTCTGTTGGGTAGCATGCCAGTTGAGCTATTGGGAGCTCTTGTTGCTCTTTCCGCGGCATGTCTTAGTTAGCCTTGGTTCCTTGGGGTTTTGGTGCATTTGATTAAAAGAAGGGAAATAGGGTTGATTGTGTTTTCTTCTCCAAAACATCCTTAGCCGCCCAAGCTCTTCTCTCCCAAGCTCCAAGCTGAATTCAATCTCCCTAGCATCCCCATTGTTCGATCGTCACCCCGGGTAAGATTCCTGGTTCTCTTCTTCTTCTTCTTCTTCCGTTGGGTTCTTGCTGGCCGAGAGGAAAAATGGGCTGAGTTGTGTGTTTGTTGCAGCTAGCCGAGAGGAGCCCAACTGAGCAGTAGGCCCGTCGCACGCACCAGTAGCAGCGCCAGATGCCATCGCCCAACCGAGCAGCCTGCACGCCCGCGTCCGCGCCACCACGTCTGCACACCCGCGTCCACGCCATCGCGTCTGCACGCCCGCGTCCACGCCATCGCATCTGCACGCCGCGCTCGCACGCCCGCATCCAAACCATCGCGTCTGCTTGTCCGCGCCAGCGCTCCTGCGCCCAACCAGCCCTACCGCCCAGCAGCGCCCATCAGCGCCCAGTGTCATGCATCCCGTCGATCCGCACGCCAGCCCGTGCCCTGTGAGTGCTCCCGAGCTGAGCCCTGTGTGTATTATTATTGTTAGGCCTATGGATTGTGATTATTGTTGTGCTTGTTAGGTTCTCATTAGCTAGATAGGGATTGATCGCGGCTTAGGATTCTTGTGTGTAGTTGCCTTCCGACCAAGGTAAAGATTTCTTACCGGAGTTGTGTGGGCCCTACGATATAATATGTGATTGCTGTTTGTTTGCTTGTTTATGTTTATCAGCATATTAGTGGATAGGTGCTCTGTTCTGAATTCTGACTGGCATGAATCCCGTATTGTTTCTCATGTTAGTTCCATGCTAGGTTGTCCTGTTCTGGCACTCTCGATATCTGTTCTTGCTTCGTAGTACCATGCTAGGTTCGTTGTTTCTGTTGAGCACGTTTTGGAATGTTTGCTGTTTATGTTATAGCTTAGAGTTCAGATAGGTAGCATCATCCGGGCAAGGATGCATAACGTAACTTGCATCCACGGCAGGGACGTACGAGGCAGTACTCTGTCCCTGATCCATTGTTAGGGTTTAGCTAACCCTAACGGCAGCCCAGTGCAATCTTGGGTGAGGGTGGCAAACTGTTAAATGCCCCAACGGTCGAGATGATGACAAGGCATTGCCTTGTCCCGGCGATCGGCACACGTCCTCTCGCGTGTTCGACAAGAGCCCTTGATTGTCACTGTTAGGGCAAGGACCGTTTCTGGTGTAGGCCTACCACGGCCGGTTCCTTAGCCTCGTGCATCGTGGGTACAGGCTGACATAGTTCACGTGTCCAGGTCTCACACCCCTATGTCAGTGACACCGATCCAGAGATTAGTTAGGCATGGTGACTAGACCAGAGCAGCTTGCCAATAGACCCGGCACCCCCTGGTTTGCAGTAGCATGCGGTGCGCGCACACACTCATTACAACGCTGACTGGAGAGCTCCTCGGGATCTTGAGTTCAGTGCACCTTTCGTATCGACAGTAGACAGGCTGAGGCCGAGACTAGTTTCTCGTATAGGATCGTAAAGCATTGCAGTTTCTGGAGTAAGACCCTGAGATGGCATCCGAGGTTTATGTATTGATTTAAGCTATGTGCTCTCTTCTGTGTTTATATTCATAGCTTGCATACCTTTCTGCTAGATGACCATGTATATCGTATTGTACCCCGATTGGGGATTCTTACTGAGTAATTCGTTACTCACCCTTATTTTGTGGTTTTCCACAGGTAACCATGGTACGGGACAAGATGGTTGAAGGAGGAGCTGTGATCATGGAAACCCGTTGTTTCGAACTCTGAGTCTTTTATTTATGTTTTTATGTTTTAAATGTCCTCTGAATGCATGTAGTTGGGCACGGAGCCCTTAGGTTGTTTTCTGGTTGTTTCCGGATTCGATAATCGATGTAAACCATTTTTGGATTTGAATGTTGAATTAAATCTCTGATCAGAGTACGTTTTAAATTGTATTTAGCTTGGAACAGGTACTTGGAAACAAGGACAGGTTCCAGGACGTATTGTGTTGTTTTGAATGGATGTTTTATCGTATTTTATTTTAATCAGAATCTGGCATACAACCTTGCATATTATTTTCTAAGTTTTAAAGCATGCATTGAGGTAAAGGCCTATTTAGGACCCCATTCGGGTCGGGTCTTTACAGTTGGTATCAGAGCTCAGAGTCATAGATTTTGTAGACTGACCTTTTGTTGTAGGTCGTTTTCCATGATCATCAGCACTCCGACAATCATCACGTACGCCTAAGTTTACTGTTTTTAGTTAAGGGTTAAGAATTTACAATACCATTCATCTAGTGTATGCCTTGTATAGTGTTGTGGAGCGGAGACGAGCAGGTTCTGACTCGTTGTTGGTTTGGGTCCAGAGCACCATCATGGCAACTACCCGCAGTGTAAGAAGAATGATAGCAGCTTGTTAGGGTATCCAGATAGATTCATATACCGCTGGGACATCGTCCCAAGGGGAGGTAGAGATTAGACTCCCGTAGGCCACTTGTGGCCCAGCTGTTCGTTTTCCCCCAGAGATAGGGTGGAGGTGTTTTGCCTTGGAGTACCACTCCAGAAGAGGAGTTAGCTTTGGCTTTGCTCATGTTGTTGCTTGTGGAGCAGGTCCCAGTGTGGACTAGCCTGGGTAGTTCAGGTGTTAATCTTTAACCTTAGCAGATTGTTTGGTTGCCCAGAGAGTGGCTGCAGAGTTAGTAGCCTTCGAGGAGGATGTAGAGACATCTTTGTTCTCTTGTAAATTGTTGTTATTTTGCAGCCAGTAGGTTGGAACCCTATGGTTAAGGGTGCAGCGAGCAGTGTACCCATCGGACTTGATCTGTTGGTGGTTTCCCAGTTGTCTAGTAGAGTCGAGCACTCTTCTTTTGGTGAGCTCCTAGAGCAGAGCTAGTTGTTGCATGTTGAGAGAGCCGATCGGAGCTTTGTTGAGCATCAAGTGGAGATGCAAGAGTAGGCCGTGAGACTTCAGTTAGATGAGATGCCATAGGCAGGGTTGTTTGAGTTTTGAGCCCTTGTATGCCTAGCCAGAGTTTTTGTCACTTGAGGTTGTGACCTTGCTGGCCCCATTTGTAGTAAGATGTGGAATTGGTTGTAGTGGCACTTGAGGTGCGTTGGTTGGTGTGCCGCTTGGGCACTAAGTCTGGTTCAGGCCTGAGTTTGGCATGGGTATAGTAGATGGTTCTATGACCCGTCCGGAGTTCAGCACACTCCTTTAGCCTTTGGACCCGTTTGTGGCAGTTGCACCTGCTTAGGTCGTGCAAGAGAGCTAGTTCAGTGGTTGTAAAGACCCGACCCAAAAGGGGCTCTAAATGGGCCTTTACCCCAATGCATGTAGTGAAAATAAAAGACATTATGAAAAATACATTTTGGATCCCAAGTAAAAACAGAAGCGTTCAACAACCAAAACATACATTTCTAAAAGCATACTCTGATCAGAGATTTATTTAAACCATTAAAACAATCCACAAGTACAAATATGCTGGAATCCATAAAACGTAAGAAAACATCCTGGGGCTCTGTGCCCTTCTACATGCATTCAGGGAAATAACAAAAGTCAAGAGTCATGATAAATAAAATAAAATAATCGAGAGATGACAAGCAGGATTCCATGATCACGGCTCCTCCTTCACCATCCTGTCTCCCGCTTGATTACCTGTGGAAAACCACAGAATAAGGGTGAGTAACGAATTACCCAAAGAAGAATCCCCAACGGGGTACAATACGATATACATGATCATCTAGAAGAATGTATGCAAGCTATGAGTACAAACACAGAGCGGAGCACATAGCTAAGTCCACACTTGGACCTCGGATGCCAATTCGGGGTCTTAGTCCGGAAATACCACAACACACTAAACGCACTATACGGGAACAAGTCCCGGCCTCACCGCCTACGCCGATCACGAAAGGTGCACGGCTCAAGATCCCGAGGAGCTCTCGATCGGTATTGTAATGAGCGTAAAGCGCGCACCGCATGCTACCGCAAACTCGGGGTGCCGGGTCTAGTGGCAAGCGCGCCTGTTTCAGCCACCATGCCTAACTAAATCTCCGGATCGGTGTCACCGACATAGGGTGTGAGACTGGACACGTGAACTATGTCACTGTACCACCGCACACCGAGGCTAAGGAACCGGCCGTGGTAGGCTTACACCAGAAGCGGTCCTTGCCCTAACAGTGGCAATCAAGGGCTACTGGCCGAACACGCCGAGGACGTGCCGATCGCCGGGACGAGGCAATGCCAAGTCATCATCCCGACCATTGGGGCAATTAACGTTTGCCACCCTCACCCAAGATTGCGGGGCCTACCGGTTGGGATAGCTAATCCCTCACGGGGTCCAAGGACGAGAAGCTCGTCTCGAACGTCCTTGCCATAGATGCAAGATACTTTATGCATCGGCCGGATGATGCTATCTACACGAATTCTAAACCTTAACAATAATAACGATTCAATCAATGCGGTCCAATACGTGCTCATCGGATACAAAGAACCTAGCATGATACTACGAAGCAAGAACAGATATCGAACATGCTAGAATAGAACAACCTAGCATGGGCTAACATGAGAAACAATACAAGAGTTCATGCCATCAGAATTGTAACAGAGCACCTAGGGCTAAACATGCTAGTAATCATACACAGCATACAAAACAACAATCACAAATATACCGCAGGTCCACACAACCCCGGAGAAGAAATCCTTACCTTGGCCGGAAGACTTCTACACACAAATCCTAAGGCTGCGGAACAATCCCGAGCTAGCGAGCGGGAACCTAGCAAACCAATAATAATCGGCATCTAAAACGTCTAAACAACAATAGAAACAGCAAGCTCGGCTCGGGGACTCACGCGCGCACGGCGGCGACACGAGTTTGGAGTCGCTGCACGCGGCACGGCAGGCAGGGCGGGCGCTGGCCGCATACCGCACGCAGCGCGGGACAGCGCGCTGGGCCGCGCTGGCTGGCGGCACGGCAGCGAGGGCAGGACACGCGCTGGCCGCGCTACCGCACGCAAGACGGCAGGACACGCGCGCGCAGCGCGAAGCTCGGGCGAAGGCGCGCGGCGGCGGCGCGGCGATGCAAACACGGCGAGCGGCTTCGGCAGGACGCGCGCGCGCGCGTAACGTCGCGTCAAGGCGGCGCGGCGCGGCGCGGCGGCGGCGAGCGCACGCAGACGACGCCGGGAGCGCTTGGCGGCGAGCGATTCGGCAAGCGGACACGGCGAGGGCGTGCGATGGGCGGCGACGCAACGCGGGCCGACGCGCGCGGGCGCTGGCGAGGACCTCTCTGGCGTCGCGGCGAGCGGCGCGGGCGAGGACGAACGACTTTATTCTTTGGCGCGTCCGGCGGCGCGATCCGGCGGCGGCTAGGCGTCGACCGCTAGACGCGGCGATCTGTCTGGGTGATCTCAGGCGGGCCGACGCAACGGCAAGGCTGCTAGGCGGATCTGGCGTGCGGCAGGGCTGCTTCGACAGATCTGGGCGTGCGAGCTGGCCGGCGATGATGGCTGCTCCTCTCGGCTGGCTGCAACCAACACAAACACACACACACTCTACATCTTACCTTCGGCCAGCATCAAAAACCAAATGAGGAGATGAAGAGGATGAAGACTTACCCGGAATGATGATGATCGAACCCAAGGAGATGCAAGGGAAGAAGAATTCGGCAAGGCAATGGAGAGGGAGAGCTTGTGCGGCCAAGAGGGGATTTGGAGAAGAAGATGGAATAAACCTAATTCTATTTCATTTAACCAAATGCACCAAAGCTCCAAAATCCAAGGTTAACTAAGATGTGATGCAGAAAGAGCAACAAGAGCACCTAATGGCTCAATTGGCACACAACTCTACAAGCTTCCCAGGAGACCCGGATTCAAACCCTTTGCAAAGACAAATTCCTTTATTTTTACTTTTGCAACAAACCTTGCTCAAACCAAACCACAAACCCCTCCAAAAACCTACAAAAACCATCCAATAATTTTAGTAACTGGAAAAGACACAAACGACCCTGACGGCCCGACCAAATTACCAAATTACCCCTAGGGCATACCTGGAAGACCGGGAAGAAAAACCTGGGTCGTTACAGTGGTAGTCGTAGGACTACAAGAGAAAGGATGTTCGAGAGGAGCCGGAGCCTCTTCCCAGTGTTACCGGGGTAAGAGTACGTCAGCAGGTGGAAGGTTGATAAGTGTTAGTGCGTGTGAGTCTCACGCTAGTGCAAAGGCCAAGAGATCTATGTGGTTGGTAGTGTGGTCAAATACCTTCGAGTGCATAAATCTGAGGAGAGTTGAGCATCGTAGATGCGAGTTTGGTCCCGCAGAGGGGCCATGAGTTGGATGCTTATGAGATGAGTTGGATGCTTATGAGATGAGTTGGATGCTGATGAGATGAGCTGGATGCCTATGAGACGAGTTGGATGCCTATGAGATGAGTAGGATGCCTTATGAGAGGAGTTGGACGCCTTATGTGTAAGCACACTTGGTAGAGACTTGGTATAAGGTAAGTTTGGTTTGGCATTGTTATGCTTTAGTAGAGCAAGGTTGCCACAGCTTCGAGTATCGTGTGAAGATGGAACTTTTGGTGTTTCTTTGGTTGATTGTATCTCTGCCAGAAGTTAGTGTTGCCTTTTGGAAAAGCACGTGTTAGTCTTGGATCTCTAAAGGAAGGTTGAGAGTTGTGCACAAGTGTGTTTTGTGTAGTTCGTTCTGGTGGCGAGAGTTTCGGAACCATGTAGGGTTTGCATTGGAGAACTGGTGCTCAATTCTTGGGGAAGTTTGACTCCAGGTGGATGTTGTAAGGCTTTAGTTGAGGTTGTAAGGATACCGTGCTCGTAGTCGGGTTGTTGCTTAGGCAAGTTTTGTTAGGTTGGACCTAAGCTTGGTTGATGGAACCTCTTGTGCTCAGGGTTGGAGTTCAGGTGGTACTGAGCAAATGGTGGTTGTAGCGAAGCCACGTAGTTCCTGACCGTAGTTGCTAAGAGTGTTGCTCGGAATCCTTACCCTGGGTGGAAGCTACGATGTGGCTGATGCTTTGAGTAGGAGGATGACACATTCTGAAGAGTTTCTGGTCTTTTTGGTTTCGAGGTTCGAAGCAGGCCAACATAGTTGTAATGCTGGAAAAAGGAGTTGTTTGTTCAGGCAGTTGACTGTTAGACCGTTAGACGACAGTGTGTGTTTGAGGGTTGCCGAAGAAACCCAAGTTGTGGAGAGCCTTCACCAGAGCTGTAAAGACCCGACCCAGAAGGGGCTCTAAATGGGCCTTTACCCCAATGCATGTATTCAAAATAAAAGACATTATGAAAAATAAATTTCGGATCCCAAGTAAAAACAGAAACATTCCACAATCAAAACATACATTTCTAAAAGCATACTCTGATAAGAGATTTATTTAAACCATTTAAACATTCCACAAGTACAAATATGCTGGAATCCATAAAACGTAAGAAAACATCCTAGGGCTCCGTGCCCGTCTACATGCATTCAGGGGAAATAACAAAAGTCAAGAGTCATGATATAATAAAATGGTCAGAGATGACAGCAGGATTCCATGATCACAACTCCTCCTTCAGCCATCCTGTCTCCCGCCTTGGTTACCTGTGGAAAACCACAGAATAAGGGTGAGTAACGAATTACTCAGTAAGAATCCCCAACCGGGGTACAATACGATATACATGATCATCTAGAAGAATGTATGCAAGCTATGAGTATAAACACAGAATAGAGCACATAGCTTAAGTCCACACTTGGACCTCGGATGCCAACTCGTGGTCTTAGTCGGAAATAAATCCACCACACAATACGCCCTATACGAGAAACGAGTCCCGGCCTCGGCCTCTCATCGTCGACACGAAGGTGCACTAGCTCAAGATCCCGAGGAGCTCTCGGTAGGCGCTGTAATGAGCGTAAGCGCGCATCGCGTGCTCTCGCAGACTATGGGGGTGCCGGGTCTAGTGGCAAGCGCCCATGTCCGATCACCACGCCTAACTAAATCTCTCGGATCGGTGTCACCGACATAGGGGTGTGAGACTGGACACGTGAACTATGTCACCTGAACCACCGCACCGAGGCTAAGGAATCGGTCGTGGTAGGCTTACACCAGAAGCCGTCCTTGCCCTATCGGTGGCAATCAAGGGCTACGGCCGAACACGCCGAGGACTTGTCGATCGCCGGGGATGAGGCAATGCCAAGTCATCATCCCGACCGTTGGGGCATTTAACGACCGCCACCCTCACCCAAGATTGCGGGGCCTACACGGTCGGGTTAGCTAAACCCTCACGGGGTCCGGGACGAGTATTACCTCGCACGTCCCCGCCATGGATGCAAGATACTTTATGCATCGGGCCCGGATGATGCTACCTACCTACACTCTAACATATCATTTCAATAGCATATAATCCAATACAATCCAAAACGTGCTCAATGAGATACAACGAACCTAGCATGGTACTACGAAGCAAGAGCAGATATGAGCATGCCGAGCGGAACAACCTAGCATGGACTAACATGAGAGAACAACATACAAAGTCATGATAGTCGAGGAATTGCAAGCAGAGCACCTAAACTATACATGCTGATAATCACAAACAAACATACAAACCACAATCACATAGAACATCGCAGGTCCACACAACTCCGTAAGAAATCCTTACAGGCCGGGCAACTACACACAAAACCTAAGTCGCGAACGAACCCGAGCTAGCTACCGAGAACCTAACAAAACAATGATAATCATAATCCATAAGCCTAAATATAATAAAATAAACAAGGCTCGGCCGGAGCAACTCACGCGCTCGGCCGACACGCGACGGGCGGCAAAGACGGCGGGGCTGCCGCTGGCGCCGACGCGCGCAGAAGGGGCTGATGGGCGGCGGGGACCGCACACGGGCGCCGACGGGCGGCGAGAGGCGGCTGCGGGCTGCTGCGCGCGCGGACGGCTGGCTGGGTGCAGCGCACGAAGCGCGGCAAGCGACGGACGAGCGCGGGCTGGCGCGAGGCGCGCGACGCGATCGCGGCGCGCAAAGCGCAGCGCAGCGAGGAGCGGCGCGCGGGCCGCCACTGGTGGCGCGCGACGGCCGCGCGGGGCTGGCGATCTGGGCGGCTGGTGCTCGCCGCTGCTGATCTGGGCAGCTGGGCTTGCCGCTAGGCGCGTCTGGGCGGCTCGGGCTTGCTCTTTGGCAGATCTGGGCATCTTGGGCGACTGCAACAAAGACACACACACACAAGCTCTTCTCCTTACCTTCGGCCAACAAGAACACCCAATCGAGAAGATGAAGAGGATGAAGACTTACCGGAATGATGATTGAACCAAGGGAGCTGCAAGGATGAAGAACTCGGCAAGGCAATGGAGAGAAAAGCTTGGGCGGCCACACACTTTGGAGAAGAAGATGAGACAAACCTAATTTCTATTTCATTTAACCAAATGCTCCAAAACTCCCAAACTGCAAGGCTAACCATAAAATGATGCAGGGAGAGCAACAAGAGCACCTAATGGCTCAATTGGTACACATCCCCACAAGCTTCCCAGGAGACCCGGGTTCAAACCCCACTGGCAAAGACAATTTCCTTTATTTTTACTTTTGCACCAAACCTTGCTCAAACCAAACCACAAATCCTTCCAAAAACCTACATAAATCCATCCAATAATTTTAGCAACTGGAAAAAGACATAAACGGCCCTGACGGCCCGACCAAATTACTAAAATACCCCTAGGGCATACCTGGAAGACCGGGATGAAAACCAGGGTCGTTACAAGAGCTCAGTCAGACCTAGGCAGTGAGTTTCAGTTGGCAAGCCGGAGTCGTGTAGGTAGTAGCCCTCGGATGAGTTGCTGGCAGATTTAGTAGGCTAGCAAGCTAGAGTTGTTGCAGTAGTGTTCGGATTGGTTCCGGCATGGTGGCAAGTTGGTGCTTGGTGTTGACCAAGGTGTGGTTTTGAGTTACTAGGAGTTAGTCTTGCTCGTGGTGCAAGTGGTTCTTGCCCTGTCGGTTGTTTTTCCTGTTCCAGAGTTTCGGGAGTTGCCTCCTTTGACGTTTGGGGGTGAGTCTTTGCCAGTTTGTGGTTGGCGGTTCAGTCTGTGGTGGAACCCCCTATTTTTGCTTTAGCTGGGCAAGTCAGCGAGCGTTTGTGGGGCTCTCTGTCCTTCGGATGTCCGCTTGTAAGGAACCGTTTCCTCATAGGAGTTGTCAGGTTACTCCCTTGGTCTTGAAGTTGGTGGTAGTGGTGTTAGCAAGAGGGAAAAGTCTGTTGGCCGCCTGAGAGCAGTTATTTGTCCAGTTAAGCGGACTCTTGAGTGGTGTTCTGGAAGTTGCTGTAAGGGTTGTTCTGCCTCTTGTGTGTGTTTGGCCTGGGAGCTGTTGCACCGTTGTAGTTAAGGAACTTTTTGTATCAGTTGTGGGATGAGTTTGCACCATTGTGGCTGGACTAGGGTCTTGACCTTTGAGGGATCCTTGCTGGTTAGTGTAGCTTGTGCTCTGCCAGCCATTGTTGGTATTCTTGTTCTTGGTAGCTGGTGTTAACCGGGTAGTGGCGTTCCGTTTATGAAGTTTCGGTGGGAAGGTGCAATAAGCCTAAGCTAGAGGGTATAAGCCTGTTCGTGTTATCGTTTGGACTTGTGAGGTGTGTTTCATATTTGAGGCAAGCTTTGTTCTGTTGCTTGCATGGAGGTTAGTTAGTAGAGGGAGCTCTCTGGGGCCCTGTTTTTAGCGGGTTGACTTATCCAGTTAGTGATCTAAGTCGAGCTAGAGTTGAGTAGATTTTTTCGTAGCTATGCAGTTTACAGTTGTTTGGGCTTCTGAGTTCGTAGCACTCAAGTTGTTGGATTGTAGGTTTTCGTGTGGGAGCTGTCAGTTAGTTGAGGTTGTTGTGTGAGTTCGGATTTTGGCGGATTAGTTCTGTAGCTAGTGTAACGGCCCAGTTTTCTATTTCGGTTACCCAGGTGATTTCGGGTCATTATTCGGATGTTCGGATGGGCCGTTAGAGCTATTTTAACCCTTAGGGGTATTTTGGTCTTTTTTCCCCCGGTCAGGGTTTTGAGGATTTTCAAGATTTCAGGGCCATTCCTGCCTTTGTCGAAGCTTAATGGTTGATGGTTGCAAGACCCGAGAGGTTTGGGCAAGTTGTTTGGAAGTTTGGAGGTGTTTTAGAAAATGGCAAAATTAATTGTAATTTTGGTGCTTCCATTGGGTTTTGAGCCCTTGCCTAAATGGTCTTGGGGAGTTCAGAGGAAAAGAGAGTTTTATTTTTAAAATAAGTTTGCTTGGCCGGGTTTGGAAAGAGGAAGCTTTGGGAAGGGATTTTAGACCTATTTAATTAGGGAAAAAGGAAAGAAAATAAAGAAAATCCCTTTTCCCCTTGTTTTGCAATCTCTCTCTCTCTCTCTCTCTAGCCGACCTCACCAAGAAACCCTAGCCGCCCTAGCCGCACCCCCTTCAGCCTGCTCGGCCAGGCGGCCCGGCCCAAATTCAGCCCAGGCGCACAGCAGCAGCCAGCCGTCGGCCAGCAGCGCACCAGACAGCCCGATCGCTCCGCACCAGCCGCCAGACGCGCCGCACCAACTCGTGATCGGGTCGCCTCAGACTCGCCCGCGCCATCCCGCGCCGCGCTGCCGCACTGCCGCGCCGCCGCGCGTCGCCAGACGCCGCGCCGCGCCCAAAGACCATCCGTGTTCTGCGTGCCGTGCCGCTTCGTCGCGTCCGCCGCCGCCGCAGCGCGCTGCGCCTGTCGCGATCGCGCGAAGCCAGCGCCGTCCCCCGCGCCAGGCCGCGCGCCAAAGCAGCGCCCAAAACTGCCCCCTTGCTGCCGAGACCCCGTGCCTTCTCGGTTGGTAATTCCCGAACCTATGCCTTTTAGATTTTTAAGCTGCTGGCTGCTGTATATTTATTTAGGATGCTTTTAAAATGCTTAGGTTGCTCGGTTTCGCTTTAAAGCTCGATGGTCACTATTTGATTGTGAAAGTTATTTCTACTCGTTTCCAGGTAAGGATTTCTTACCGTGGTTGTGTGGACCCTGCGATGCTATCATGATTGTGCCTTGTATGCTTGGTTGTTGTTATGAGTATGTTAGCTATTGAACAACTTGTGTTTGAAATCTTGCTAGCTTGTTGCTTGTTGTTCATGTTAGTGCCATGCTAGGTTTGTTCTTCCAGCATGCCATGTCTTGTGATTGTATGAAATTTCCAGTGGGTAGGTTACATGTTTTCTCTTGCTTCCATATCGTGTTGCTCTTGTGCCCCATGATATATTCTGTTAGTTCCATGCAAGGGGTTTAATTATCTTGGCATACCTTGTTCTATTTTATCCTGTTAGTTCCGTGCCAGGCATAGGCAGGTAATGTATAGTGTAGAAGACTGTAGGGGTAACTAGTTTAGGTCCCGCGGGTAAGACCACGATGGACATCCGGAGGTGTAAGACCCTGATGGGCATCCTAGGTGCGTAAGACCCTGATGGGCATCCTAGGTGTGTAAGTCCCTGATGGGCATCACTGAGTTGGAGGTGTAAGACCCTGATGGGCATCCTAGGTGTGTAAGTCCCCGATGGGCATCACTGAGTTGGAGGTGTAAGACCCTGATGGGCATCCTAGGTGTGTAAGTCCCCGATGGGCATCACTGAGTTGGAGGTGTAAGACCCTGATGGGCATCCTAGGTGTGTAAGTCCCGATGGGCATCACCGAGTTGGAGGTGTAAGACACGATGGGCATCCTAGGTGTGTAAGTCCCGATGGGCATCACCGAGTTGGAGGTGTAAGACCGATGGGCATCCTAGGTGTGTAAGTCCCCGATGGGCATCACCGAGTTGGAGGTGTAAGACCCGATGGGCATCCTAGGTGTGTAAGTCCCCGATGGGCATCACTGAGTTGGAGGTGTAAGACCCGATGGGCATCCTAGGTGTGTAAGTCCCCGATGGGCATCACTGAGTTGGAGGTGTAAGACCCCGATGGGCATCCTAGGTGTGTAAGTCCCCGATGGGCATCACTGAGTTGGAGATGTAAGACCCCGATGGGCATCCTAGGTGTGTAAGTCCCCGATGGGCATCACTGAGTTGGAGGTGTAAGACCCCGATGGGCATCCTAGTTGTGTAAGACCCCACTGGGCATCACCGAGTCCTAGGTTGTGTAAGGCCCAGAAGGGCATCCAAGTGTAGAACCTAGGATAGGCAGTAGATGAAAGCCATTGAATAGGCTCGCTCTAGAAGTAGCTCATAGCCTAATTCAACCGTTTTGCTCTAAGTCATTGTTTTTTTTTGCATGTATACTAGGGTGCTAGATGACTGATGTATCGTATTGTACCCCGGTTGGGGATTCTTCACGAGTATGTTTATACTCACCCTTATTTCGTGGTTTTTCCACGGGTAACTTGGGACAACACGGGATGGCTAGCGGAGGAGCTGTTTGATCATGGGGGCCACCAAGACTGTCGTTTATTGTTTGCATTTATTTATTCAAAGCATGTAGATGGACATGAGTCCTAGGGGAATGATGTTAAAGTTGTTTAAACTGTTTTGAATGTTCTTTTATAAAAATCGCTGGCAGCTTATTTTACCTTGATTGGATTTGCTTATGAAAATTGTTGGTTATGTTTTAAGTGTTCCCCGTTTCCAAATGTTTTGAAAAAGTTTTAAATATGAGCACTAAACCGCTTGTTGAAATACTTAACTTGCATGCTGAGTGAGGACCTAGGTTTAGGACCGTATTCCAGGTCGGGTCCTTACAGTTGGTATCAGAGCTCAGAGTCATAGATTCTGTAGACTAACCTGCTTTGTAGGTTGTTGTCCCCATGATCATCAGCACTCCGCGGCCGTCAGGTTTGTCTGAGTTCATTAAGCTAAGGGTTTTATTTTACAATACTGCATCTAGTATACATGTGTTACCCTTGTTTGGCAGTGAGAGCCCCAGCGTGGGCTAGCTTTTATGCTTTGTGTGGATCGCTAGTAGGTTGATTGCACTTAGAGGAGCAGGGACGTTTGGTATTTCCAACCGAGAAGTTGGGTGCACATGTTGATGATGAGACCACGCCCGTGGTTGTCTAGACTGCGCAGCCACCTTTGGCCTGGCGAGTTGAGTTGCCAAGAGAAGAGGTTAGAGGCTAGCATGCCTTAGAGTGAGACTCCTTGTGCAGGGTGTGCTCCAGCCATGAGAGAATTGATGGCAGGTCTTTTAGCTATTAGAGAGCGGAGACCCAGGCGCAGTTTGTAGCGCGTAGTGAGGAGTCCCGGCACGATAGCCCGGTGTGAGTTTGTTTAGGAGACACCCCCCTAGTAGCTCCGGTAGCCCCGGAGGTTTCCGGAAGGGCTTGATCAGCAGGTTTATGTTGATGAGTTAGTTAGCATTGATGGAGCCGCCGAGTTTGGCAAGTGGAAGCCTGAGGAGCTTGATGCTTTAGAGAACTTCCTTGGTAGCGGCAGGGTGGTTGACCAGTTCGAGTTTATCATCCAAGTGTTGGGATGACCTGGTGTTCAGAGACCGATGACCTGATGTTCAGAGGTCGAGGCGCGCTGCTCGTCTTTGTTTGATGCGATGAGTGTGGTGGTGGAAGTCCCCTGTGAGAGGCGGACCAGTAGAGTCTCCACCAGCCACCCGGGCGAATTGGCCAGCTGCCAAGTTAGTAGCTTTTGAGAAAGATGTAGAGACATCTTGTCCTCCTGCAAGTCTGCAGTCGTTTTGCATGGCCAGCTTCTTTTAGTACCCTCGTAGCTGTGGGTATTGTGGAGTTTGCTTGTCGGGACCTAATCCGTCAGTGGTTTCCAGCTGGCTATTAGTGAGAAGCACCTTCTGTTAGCATGTTCCAGGTGTGGAGCTAGGTGCTGCCACCCGAGGGTTGGCCTGAGTATTCGTTGAGCATCGAGTGGGATGCAGGAGTGGGCCTTGGCTTGTCTGTTAGACGTGATGTCAGAGAGTAGTCTACTCGAGTTTTGAGACTCTTGTGTTGAGCGCCATTGCCCTGTCACCTGGAGTGTGACCTTCTCTACCCTCAAAGGGGCTTAAAGCTCGTAAAGGGATGTTTGTGTTGTAAAGGATGTAGTGCCTGTTGGCACCAAGCTTTGGAAGGAGGCCTAGTTTCAGGCCAGTTGGCACTTTTGGGTGCAGGTGGTTCCATGCCCGCTCGGAGTATAGCATCCCCACTTGCCTTGTACCCATTTTTTTTCTGAGGTTGCACCTGTTTGGGTTGCATAAGAGATCTAGCTCGGTGGTAGTCGGAGGACTACAAGTGTGAGGTCGTTCGAGGGAAAGCAAGAGCTTTCAAGGTCACCAAGAGTTGGGTACAAAGGATGTTGTAGGTTGTTAAGGGCTAGCGCATTCGAGTTCTCGCGCTTTTGTTGTGGCCTTGTGAGCCAGTTTGTTGGTAGGGTGATTCGACTACCCTTGAGTTTCCTTGGTACGAGTAGAGTTGGCATCGATGATGCGTGGTTGGTCCAGCGTGGGAGCCATGTGTTGGATGGATTGTGCGGAGCACATTTGGTGGACACATTGGTATGTGGTTGTTAGCTTGGTGTGGTTATGCTCTTGTAGAGTGAGTTGGCCAATGGGGCGTTTCGTGGTGAGTTGACCCCGAGTGGGTTTGAACTCTTGTTGCTCCCTTGCTAGTTGTGGCTCTTTTTGGAGGCAAAGGTTACCTTGTGTTAGAGTTCATGTTGGATCTTAAGGAATCAAGTTGAGTGTGCACGCCGGTGTACTCTTGTGTAACTCGTTCCTTGGGGTATGTTTTGGGAACCACGAAAGGTTCGTGTTGAGAAACCAAAGTGCTCGATCCTTTTGGTGTTAGGGCTTTAGTTCTTGGCAAGTGCCCTAATTTTGATCGTAAGGATACCGTGCTTGTAGCCGGGTTGTTGCTTAGGCAAGTTATGCTAGTTGGCCTTTGACACCGGTAGAGGAATTTCTTGTTGATCGATGGTTGGATTTCAGATTGGAACTAATCAAGGGCGGTGGTAGCAAAGCCGCGTAGTTTTTGTCCGTCATTGCTAAGAGTGTTGACCGGATCCTACCCAGGTAGAAGCTATGATGTGGTCGATGCTTGAGTTGGAGGTCGACACATTATGTAGTATTTCCGGTCTTCTTGGTCTTTCGAGGAGTTGGAGCACGCCAAAGATAGTCGAGATCTTTGGAGAGAGAGTTGTGCCCGTGTAGCCGCTTGTCCTGTTAGACCGTTTGACGACTGTGTGTGTCGGAGGGTGATCGGAGGAACCCTAGGTTGTGAAGAGCCTCACCAGAGCTCAGCCAGACCCAGGCAGTGTTCCTCGGTTGAGTTGCTAAAAGCTTGTAGTCGGTTGACGAGCTAGTGTTGTTTTAGTACTCTCGCGTTGGCTTCAAACTGTTATCTGTTGGTGCTTGTAGTTGGCCAAGGGTTGGTTCCCATGTTGTTGTAAGAGCTAGCTTGGTTGGAGCAAGCGGGCGTGGCCCTAAGGACTTGCTCTTGTTTGGAAGGTTTCAAAAGTTGGCACCTCCTTCGGTGTTTGGATAGATCTTTGCTAGTTCTAAGTTGGTGGTTCAATCGATTGTGGAGTTTCGGTTGGAAGATGAGTTAGGCCTAAGCTAAAAAGAGGAAGTCATTCGTTTAGCTTGATTGGACTTGAGAGTTGCATGTCATTGGAGGCGAGCCGCTAGTTGTAAGCTTGAGTTGAGTTCTGCAGAGCAAGCCTTTCTCAGGCTTTGCTCCTAGTTGTTGCGCGTTCGTGGTTGGCATTTAGTTGAGCCAAAGTTGAGGGGGTTGGCATAGACGTGTCGTGGCATTGGTTGGTTAAACCTTTGAGTTGTTATCCTCGAGGTGTTGTGTTGCAAGTAGCCGCGTGTTGTTTTATTCTTTCTTTGCTCGAGATTTCGGGAGAGGTATGTTATTTGTTTTCCTGTCTGGCGATAATCTCTTAGGCCAGTGGCTGATCGGATTGCATTGGAAAGTTGTTGTCGGCCGATGAGGGGCTCCAATATATTAGTTTGGCTGAGTGGAGCCTGTGCCTGGACCTTGTCTTCTAAAGGTGGCCGTAGCTGAAGTTTCAGCTGGTGTGTTGGTGGTAGCTGTTTGGTGAACCAGAAAAGTGGCCCTTGGCTTTGGTGCTTCGATTTCTCGTAAGATGGTTGCTTTAGTGTTGTGGACGCATGCTAGTTGGAGAAGGTTGCCTAGGATCAGTCACGAGTTGGTGGTTCGAATTGGATTTCGTTAGGGATTGTAGGCAACGGTGGGGTTCGCAGTCTCTTGCGAAGTAAGAGTAGACTGCTTTTTGTTTCAAACCCAGGAGGTTTGGTTGTTTGGTCAGCATGGTGAAGGGTCGAGGTTGTTTGATAACAAACTATGAGCATTCAGAGAAGATACGCCCGAGGCGTGGCGTAGAGTTTTAGAGCCCGTGACCCGCCCACGAGTTTCTTTGAGAGTAGCGCCACAGAGAGGCGTTCCGAGTTGGGTTAGCGAGGATAAGTGAGCCCTAGAGTCGTGAGACCGTTTGAGAGTTGGTGCGAGCGAGGAGAGGTGTGACTCACCGACTAGCTATCGCATGATTTCTTGAAGCTCAGTGTTAGTCTGGGATTCTGGTTGAGATAGTTTGTGGCGCACTCGGTGTCTTTTGGGCTTGGAGACTTTGGGAAACCAAGAGGTTCTGGTTCGAAGAAGGATTTGTGTTGTCTTAACCGGGAGCTTGGTTGGTTAAGAATCGGTGGAGTTTTCCTAGAGTCGTTTTTCGTCTTAGGACTTTCGAGGACGAAAGTCTTAAAAGGAGGGAGTATTGTAACGGCCCGCTTTTCTATTTCGGTTACCCAGGTGATTTGGGTCATTATTCGGATGTTCGGATGGGCCGTTAGAGCTATTTTGACCCTTAGGGTATTTTGGTCTTTTTTCCCCGGTCGGGTTTTGAGGATTTTCAAGATTTGGGGCCATTCCCTGCCTTTGTCGAAGCTTAATGGTTGTTGGTTGCAAGACCCAGAGAGGTTTGGGCAAGTTGTTTGGAAGTTTGGAGGTGTTTTAGAAAATGGCAAAATTAATTGTAATTTTGGTGCTTCCATTGGGTTTTGAGCCCTTGCCCTAAATGGTCTTGGGAGTTCAGTAGGAAAAGAGAGTTTTATTTTTAAAATAAGTTTGCTTAGTAGGGTTTGGAAAGAGGAAGCTTTGGGAAGGGATTTTAGACCTATTTAATTAGGGAAAAGGAAAGAAAATCAAGAAAATCCCTTTTCCCCTTGTTTTGCAATCTCTCTCTCTCTCTCTCTCTCTCTCTCTCTCTCTCTCTCTCTCTCTCTAGCCGACCTCACCAAGAAACCCTAGCCGCCCTAGCGCACCGCTCGGCCCTGCTCGGCCAGCGCGCGCAGACAGCCGATCGCTCCGCACCAGGATGCCCAGACGCGCCGCACCGACCTGCATCGGGTCGCCCAGACTCGCCGCGCCATCCCGCGCCTGGCCGCCATGCACCGCGCCGCCCGCGTCGCCCCTGCCGCACGCTCGCGCCCCAGCACCATCCGTGTCTGCGTGCCCGTGTCGCTCGTCCGCGTCCGCTGCGCCCAGCGCTGCGCGCAGCCTGTCGCGATCCGCGCTGCGAAGCCCAGCGCCGCCGCGCCTCCCCGCGCGCGCAGCGCCAGCCAGCGCCAAAAGCGCCCCCTTTGCTGCGAGACCCGTGCCCTTCTCGGTTGGTAATTCCCGAACCTATCCCTTTTAGATTTTTAAGCTGCTGGCTGCTGTATATTTATTTAGGATGCTTTTAAAATGCTTAGGTTGCTCGGTTTCGCTTTAAAGCTCGAGGGTCACTATTTGATTGTGAAAGTTATTTCTACTCGTTTCCAGGTAAGGATTTCTTACCGTGGTTGTGTGGACCCTGCGATGCTATCATGATTGTGCCTTGTATGCTTGGTTGTTGTTATGAGTATGTTAGCTATTGAACAACTTGTGTTTGAAATCTTGCTAGCATGTTGCTTGTTGTTCATGTTAGTGCCATGCTAGGTTTGTTCTTCCAGCATGCCATGTCTTGTGATTGTATGAAATTTCCAGTGGGTAGGTTACATGTTTTCTCTTGCTTCCATATCGTGTTGCTCTTGTGCCCCATGATATATTCTATTAGTTCCATGCAAGGGGTTTAATTATCTTGGCATACCTTGTTCTATTTTATCCTGTTAGTTCCGTGCCAGGCATAGGCAGGTAATGTATAGTGTAGAAGACTGTAGGGGTAACTAGTTTAGGTCCCGCTCAGGTAAGACCCGATGGACATCCGGAGGTGTAAGACCCTGATGGGCATCCTAGGTGCGTAAGACCCTGATGGGCATCCTAGGTGTGTAAGTCCCTGATGGGCATCACTGAGTTGGAGGTGTAAGACCCCGATGGGCATCCTAGGTGTGTAAGTCCCCGATGGGCATCACTGAGTTGGAGGTGTAAGACCCCGATGGGCATCCTAGGTGTGTAAGTCCCCGATGGGCATCACTGAGTTGGAGGTGTAAGACCCCGATGGGCATCCTAGGTGTGTAAGTCCCCGATGGACATCACTGAGTTGGAGGTGTAAGACTCTGATGGGCATCCTAGGTGTGTAAGTCCCCGATGGGCATCATTGAGTTGGAGGTGTAAGACCCTGATGGGCATCCTAGGTGTGTAAGTCCCCGATGGGCATCACTGAGTTGGAGGTGTAAGACCCCGATGGGCATCCTAGGTGTGTAAGTCTCGATGGGCATCACCGAGTTGGAGGTGTAAGACCCGATGGGCATCCTAGGTGTGTAAGTCCTCGATGGGCATCACCGAGTTGGAGGTGTAAGACTCGATGGGCATCCTAGGTGTGTAAGTCCCCGATGGGCATCACTGAGTTGGAGGTGTAAGACCCCGATGGGCATCCTAGGTGTGTAAGACCCCACTGGGCATCACTGAGTCCTAGGTTGTGTAAGGCCCGAAGGGCATCCAAGTGTAGAACCTAGGATAGGCAGTAGATGAAAGCCATTGAATAGGCTCGCTCTAGAAGTAGCTCATAGCCTAATTCAACCGTTTTGCTCTAAGTCATTGTTTTTTTTTGCATGTATACTAGGGTCCTAGATGACTGATGTATCGTATTGTACCCCGGTTGGGGATTCTTACTGAGTATGTTTATACTCACCCTTATTTCTGTGGTTTTTCCACTGTGTAACTTGGGACAACACCGGGATGGCTAGCGGAGGGAGCTGTTTGATCATGGGGGCCACCAAAGACTCTGTCGTTTATTGTTTGCATTTATTTATTCAAAGCATGTAGATGGACATGAGTCCTAGGGGAATGATGTTAAAGTTGTTTAAACTGCTTTTGAATGTTCTTTTATAAACATCGCGGACTTATTTTACCTTGATTGGATTTGCTTATGAAAATTGTTGGTTATGTTTTAAGTGTTCCCCGTTTCCAAATGTTTTGAAAAAGTTTTAAATATGAGCACTAAACCGCTTGTTGAAATACTTAACTTGCATGCTGAGTGAGGACCTAGGTTTAGGACCGTATTCCAGGTCGGGTCCTTACAGCTAGAGCTCGCACCACGCCCCGGGTGGAGATGTCATTACTGTGGAGTAGTGGCATGGCAGTTTTAGGCTAGAGTTGTTGTCACCAGGGTACGACAACAAAGGTTTATTCTAGGCAGTGCATTGATGAACCGTGGTTTTGGAGAGTGTTATTGAGAGGCTTATGAGTCGAGTGCAGTCTCAATAGTGTTTCACCCTTTGATCGATGGTCTTTTGGGAGGGGTGAACCAGGCCCTTTGGAACTTGTTGCGAGTTGGTGTTTCTGTGGTTAGGCAGCGGGAGACCAGTGTTGGTTTTATGAGGTTGCTTTGGGTAGCAGTTCCCAGCTGTTAGTTCATATGGTTTCGTTGAGGCGTTCTATGGTAAATGTTGCAGGTTTCTAGTGTTCTGGGAAAAGGTTGGTGGCCGTCAGTTTTTGGGTCCTGAGTTGCTACAGTTGACCAGCAGTGCCGTGCAGAAGTTTAGAGCTCGTTTGTTGTCAACTCAGAGCAGGCAGAAGAGTTACGCCGATGTTCGGCTTCGAGATTTGGCGTTTGAGGTTGGACAGTACGTGTTTTTAAGGTTGCACCGATGCGAGGTGTGTTGAGGTTTGGTAAGCAAGGGAAGTTGAGTCCCCGTTTGTTGGTCCATTTGAGATTCTCGAGACGATTGGCAGAGTTGCATATCGGTTAGCTTTTCCCCGTCATTGTCAGCTGTGCACAGTGTGTTCATGTATCGATGTTGAGGCAGTATGTGTCGGACCCATCGCTTATTGTGGATTTTGAGCCTTTGCAGCTGAATGGGGATTTGAGCTTCGAGGGGAAGCCTGTGAGTATTCTGGTCTTTGAGACGAAGACGTTGCGTAATCGAGAGATTCGTTTGGTAAAAGTTCAGTGGAGGAGTCAGAGTTCAGAGGAAGCCGCTCGTGGGCGGGGAGAACGAGATGAGATTGCAGTATCCTGAGCTGTTTCAGACTTAAAGACTTTCGAGGACTAAAGTCATAAAAAGGAGGGAATATTGTAACGGCCGAGGTTTTCATCCTGGTCTTCTAAGTATGCCCAAGGGGTATTTTGGTAATTTGGTCGGGCCGTCAGGGCCGTTCATGTCTTTTTCAGTTGCTAAAATTATTGGATGGTCTTATGTAGGATTTTGTTGCTTTGTGGATGTGTTTGGGCATGGTGAGATGCAAAAGTAAAAAATGAGAAGTAAATGTGCTGTTGTTGGGATTCAAACCCGAGTCTCCAAGAAGTCTATTGGGTAGCGTGCCTGTTGAGCTATTGGGAGCTCTTGTTGCTCTTTCCGCGGCATGTCTTGGTTAGCCTTGGTTCTTTGGGATTTTGGTGCATTTGATTAAAAGAAGGGAAAATAGGGTTGATTGTGTTTTCTTCTCCAAAACATCCTTAGCCGCCCAAACTCTTTTCTCCCAAGCTCCAAGCCGAATTCCATCTCCTTAGCAGCCCCGTTGTTCGATCGTCACCCCGGGTAAGATTCCTGGTTCTCTTCTTCTTCTTCTTCTTCCGTTGGGTTCTTGCTGGCCGAGAGGAAAAAAGGGGCTGAGTTGTGTGTTTGTTGCATCTAGCCGAGAGAGAGCCCACCCAGCAAAGAGTCCGTCGCGCAGCACCGGGACGCCATCGCCTCGCCGTAGCCCATCGCGACGCACACCAGCGATGAGCGCTAGACGCAATCGCCTAGCCGAGCAGCCCGCACGCCCGCGTCTGTACGCCGCGCCCGCACTCCCGCGTCAACGCCATTGCGTCTGCACGCCGCGCTCACACGCCTTCATCCGTACCATCGCGTCTGCACATCCTCAGCGTGTTCGGTAGTAACCCTTGATTGCCACCTGTTAGGGCAAGGACTGTTTCCTGGTGTAAGCCTACCACGACCGGTTCCTTAGCCTCAGGTGCGGTGGTACATGCTGACATAGTTCACATGTCCAGGTCTCACACCCCTATGTCATTGACACCGATCCAGAGATTAGTTTTTCCACAGGTAACCATGGTGCGAGACAGGATGGCTGAATGAGGAGCTGTGATCATGGAAACCCGTTGTTTCGAACTCTGAGTCTTTTATTTATGTTTTTATGTTTTAAATGTCCTCTGAATGCATGTAGTTGGGCACGGAGCCTCTAGGTTGTTTTCTGGTTGTTTCCCGGATTCTGACACTGATGTAAACCATTTTTGGATTTGAATGTTGAATTAAATCTCTGATCAGAGTACGTTTTAAATTTCATTTAGCTTGGAACAGGTACTTGGAAACAGGGACAGGTTCCAGGACGTATTGTGTTGTTTTGAATGGATGTTTTATCATATTTTGTTTTAATCAGAATCTGGCATACAACCTTGCATATTGTTTTCTAAGTTTTAAAGCATGCATTGAGGTAAAGGCCTATTTAGGACCCCATTCGGGTCGGGTCTTTACATTCAGCCATCTGCCAAGCTCCTCGGCACCCTCTGCCACAACTACCTCTGTGGCTGCTTGCTCCTATGGAGCTGGTGGTGCTGCAGTGCCCTGCTGAAACATCCGAGTCAAGAGGTCGATCTGGGCCCTAGACTCTTCCCGCTGCACGGCCAACAAAGCCTGGGTCTCTGCCCTCTGGTCACTCAACAAACTGACCATCATGGCCCTCATGGAATCAGCAAACTCTGCTCCAGGAGCAGTCTCTCGTCGCTCGGTCGCCTCAACTCCTACTCTAGGCAAAACAGGGGGAGCTACTGGTGGCACACCATCAGTCTCAGCTTGGGAGGATGTCCCTGCGGTATCATAACCAATCACGATACCCTGACCTGCTCTTGAACCTCCTCTTCCTGCGCGGGTAATTGGCAAGCTGGCGATCTACACCCAAACCAACAACGAGTCAGAACCTGCTCGTCTCCGCTCTACAACACTAAACAAGCCATACACTAGATGAAAAGTATTGTAAATTCTTAACCCTTTCTAAAACAGTAAACTTAGGCGTACCTGATGACTGTCGAAGTGCTGATGATCATGGAAAAATGACCTACAACAAAAGGTCAGTCTACAGAATCTATGACTCTGAGCTCGGATACCAACTGTAAAGACCCGACCCGAATGGGGTCCTAAACTAGGCCTTTACCTCAATGCATGCTTTAAAACTTAGAAAATATTATGCAAGATCACTTTCCAGATTCTCAATAAAACTAAAAGAAGTAAACATCCATTAAAAAACAAACACAAAATGTTCTGGAACCTGTCCCTGTTTCCAAGCACCTGTTCCAAGCTAAATACAATTTAAAATGTACTCTGATCAGAGATTTAAATCAAACATTCAAAATCCAAAACAGTTTACAATAGTGTCAGAATCTAGAAAACAACCAGAAAACAACCTAAGGGCTCTGTGCTCAACTACATGCATTCAGAGGACAATAAAAACATAAAACATAAACTAGTTTTCAAAACAGTTGGTTTCCATGATCAGCAGCTCCTTCTTCAGCCATCCTGTCTCGCGCCCTGGTTACCTTTGGAAAACCACAAAATAAGGGTGAGTAACGAATTACTCAGTAAGAATCCCCAACCGGGGTACAATACGATATAACTGGTCATCTAGCAGAATGTATGCAAGCTATGAATATAAACACAGAAGAGAGCACTTCACTTTAATCCATACATAAACCTCGGATACCATCTTACTGTCTTACTCCTGAAAACTACAACGCGATACGATACTATACGAGAAACTAGTCTCGACCTCACCCTTCCTACTGTCGATACGAAAGGTGCACTGAACTCAAGATCCCGAGGAGCTCTCCAGTCGGCGCTGTAATGAGCGTGTGTTCGCACCGCATACTACTGCAAACCAGGGAGGTGCTGAGTCTAAGGCATGCTGCCCTGGTTCAGTACGCATGCCTAACAAATCTCTGGATCGGTGTCACTGAACATAGTGGTGTGAGACCAGGATACTATGACTATGTCAGCCTGTACCACCGCACCTGAGGCTAAGAAACCGGACGTGGTAGGCTTACACCCGGAACCGGTCCTTGCCCTATCAGGTGGTAATTAAGGGCTACTACTGACACGTTGAGGTAGTGTCGACTGCTGGGGACAAGGCAATGCCTCGTCATTCCCTTGACCGTTGGGGCCTTTAACAGTCTACCACCCTCACCCAAGATTGCACTGGGCTACCGTTAGAGTTAGCTAAACTCTAACGATGGATCAGGGACGGAGTACTGCCTCGCACGTCCCTGCCATGGATGCAAGATACGTTATGCATCCTCGCCTGGATGGTGCTACCTATCATAATTCTAAACTATAAACAGATAACTGCTAACAATCCAATACGTGCTCAGCAGAAACAATGAACCTAGCATGATACTACGAAGCAAAAATAGATAACGAGCATGCCAAAACAGAACAACCTAGCATGAAACTAACATGAGAAACAACACGAAAATCATGCCAGTCGGGATTCCTAACAGAGCACCTATCCACTAACATGCAGATAAACATAAACAAGCATATAAACAACAATCACAGAATATACCGCAGGGCCCACACAACTCCGGTAAGAAATCCTTACCTTGGTTGGAAGGCAACAACACACAAAGATCCTATGCTGCAATCAAACTCGAGCTAGCTATCAGGAACCTAACAAACAACAACAAATATCACAACCTATAGGTCTTAAATAAAAATACAAACAGGGCTCGGCTCGGGAGCAACTCACACGACACGGGGCTGACGCGCGGATAGACGTGCTGCACGGGCGCTGCTGGGCGTGCTGGCGCGGCAGGGGGCTGTGCGCGCGGACGGGCTCGCGCTGGAGCTGGGCGACGCGACACGGGCGATGGCGATGCAGCGGCTGGTCTTGGCCGCGGCTCTTTGGGCAGCGCTGCGCAGCGGAACGAGCAACGCGGCGAGGCGCGACGCGATGGGGCTACTTCGGCACGGTGCATGTCTGTGATGCTCGGCTGGGAGCTGCAGGCTTGGGAGTGCGATAGCTGCCACGGGCTGGGCGACTGGGCGTGCGACGGCGTTGTAGGGGCTGCTCGGCTAGCTGCACAACATCAAAACTCAATCTCTTCTTCTCTCGGCCAGCAAGAACAACACCCAAAACGGAAGAGAGAACGAGGGATCGAGAACACTTACCCGGGATGAACGAGACGACGGAGCACCTAGGGAGAAGACGCACGACAAGAAGCTAGAGAGGAGATGGGTTGGACGACAAGGAGGATTTGGAGAAGCAAAAAAATGAAATCCTATTTCTTTTCTCTTTTAATCAAACTCACCTAAATCCCAAAACCAAAGCAAACCAAGACATACCGCAGGATGAGCAACAAAAGCAACCGGTGGCCCAACTGGCCACCCGAGTTTGAAACCCAACAACAACACCTTTAAACCACTAATTTATTTTTGCATCTCTCCATGCCCAAACACATCCACAAAGCAACCAAACCCTACATTTGACTATCCAAGAATAATATCAACTAAGAAAGATAGAAATGGCCCCAACGGCCTGACCAAATTACCAAAATACCCTTAGGACATACCTGGACGACCGGGATGTAAACCTGGGCCGTTACACCAAACCACATGCATCACACTCAATTTCAAATGTCTTTTCAAAGTTAGGCAAGACAAGTAATGGTGCATTGGTTAATTTTTCCTTAAGTTCATTAAAGGCTTTATCTTGCATTTCCCCCCATTGGAACACAAATTTTTTTTTTACCAAATCATTCAATGGTGTAGCTATGGTACTAAAGTCCTTTATAAACCTCCTACAAAAGCTAGCTAACCCATGAAAACTCCTTACCTCACTTGCATTTGTTGGTGTTGGCCAATCGCGAATTGCCTTAACTTTCTTAATGTCTACTTCTACTCAATTTTTACCAACTATAAATCCAAGAAAGTTAACTTTTTCCATGCAAAAACAACACTTATTCAAATTAGCATAAAGTTCCTCATTTCTAAGTGTAGTTAGAACAGACCTAACATGTTCGACATGTTCAAGCAAAGTCTTTGAATAAATTAGAATATCATCAAAATACACAACAACATACTTTCCTAAATATTTTCTCAAAACATAGTTCATTAAACGCATAAATGTGCTAGGAGCATTAGTTAGTCCAAAAGGCATAAGAAGCCATTCATACAACCCAAACTTAGTTTTGAAAGCTGTTTTCCATTCATCACCTACATGCATTCTAATTTGATGATATCCAGATTTTAAATCAATCTTTGTAAATAAGCACGAACCATGCAATTCATCAAACATATCATCTAGTCTAGGAATAGGATGTCGATACTTTACAGTGATTTTGTTGATGGCTCTACAATCCACACACATGCGCCAAGTTCCATCTTTCTTTGGCACCAATATGACAGGTACTGAGCATGGACTCAAACTCTCTCGTACATAGCCTTTATCAATGAACTCCTTTACTTGCCTTTGAATTTCCTTGGTCTCAGTTGGATTGGCTCTATAAGCTGGCCTATTGGGAATAACAGCCCCTGGAATGAAGTCTATTTTGTGTTCAATTCCTTGAATGGGAGGTAGTCCTTTAGGTACTTCATCTTGGAACACATCCTCAAATTCCTGTAAAAGAGATTGAAACACACCAGGCAAAGAAAGAGTATTATCGTTAGAAGCCAAATACCCTTCCTTGTACATAAGCACAAAGATTGATTTTTGGGAAAACATTGCCCTTCTCACCTCTCCCACTCTAGCAAAACAACTCACTTTTTTTGACTTTTTTTCACTCTCCCTTCCACTTTTTTTCTCTCTTTTATTCTTCTCTAATTTCTCACTAATTTGAATAAGTTGTCTTCTTAAGGATTAAAGATAACGCACTGATCTAAATTTTTGCAGAAGAACAGTTTGTCAAATTCGGTCGTTATCGAGGTATTATAATAGAAATATAAGCACTCAATGCAGCAGTTTCAAATTGGACAAGAATAATTCAAGATCGAACCATGAACTTTTTTTTTATAGATCCAACAATGATGAATAATAGAGAACAAGAAGATGAACGAATTGCCGAAAGTTAAAGATAAAATCAAATCTAGAGCCGGCCACAAAGATGCAACTTATGCTATGATACCAAATGAAAAGACAACCCTAATTCTCAACCCAAAGATCCAAGCTTATGATGAAGCAAGAACCCTTGAATTAACAGATTAACACCTCCTTATAGATTTGGGAACAACCAAGAGAAAAGGCTAGAATTTGATTACCTCTTAAGATCAATGATCTAGAAGCAAGATATGGAAGATCTTGTTCTAGATTGAGTCACTCCACAATCAAGCTTGATCAAGGCTGGATTGAATGGCTCAAATGCATTCTATCACAAGATTGCAAGGAAAACTTGGAAAAAGAGACAAAGAACATGTCCTAAAATTCTAAGAAAAATGATCTCTTGTAGAGAGCTAATTTTCATTCATTCAAAATCTGAGTTTTACAACTTACTTCATGGCTATTTATAGCCTATGAAAGTTAAACCTAAAATAAAGAAACCAACATAATTACCATAATGCCATTGTTACAAAATATAACCTAAAACATTAAAAACAAGATTTTAAACATAGAATTGCATAAAAGCTCCTAAAATCTGAAAATTGATGTTTGAGTTGGCAACTCTAACATTTTTATTTCCCCTTGTGGAATGATTAAGACATTTAAATCAAGTCAAATGTCATTAATTCCATGGACAACTTCAATCTTGCATACATTGACTTCCAAAGCATCAAATGGTTCCTCTTCCCTTGAAATGGTCTCTAGCACATGAAATGGATTTTGAATTGAAGCTATCCATTGTCGAAGGTGAAGAATGAATGCTTGTTGAATCTTCTTTGCTTTGGATTGTGTAATAGGTCCAAGTGAAACTTGTGGAACTCCATGATCCTTATCACATTACCTCAGTTAAATTTCTAGTCCTTATGGAGAACGACAATTTACTTATTACTTGCTACAGACCACATATACTTGCGTGTCGCGGGATCAATTAACTCTAATCATAACCACGTTTGTAACACCGGTCCCAGCGTCCATAAAGGACGCCCGAGTTAGTGATATGGTGAAGGAGCTCCAGGGCGGGGGTCTTGGCTAGGGCTTGGAGAAAACGTGAAAGAGAACGATGGATTGAAATATGATCCCTTTTTCTTTCTTTCTTTTTTGTTTTAAAAAAAAAAAAACTCCTTTTAATCAATTAAAACAAAAAACCCCCTTTTGCTCAAAACAACACCCAAAACCTCCAATATGCAAAACTAACCCTGAATTCCTGTAAAACACAAAACAACCCTAGTCTCAGCCAAATGCAAGAACGACCCTAAAACTCAACAATTACCAATCTAACCCTAGGGGTAAAATGACCAAAATACCCCTGAAGGCTAGAACTGCCTTAACTGTCCAACGAAACAACCGAATCAGAAGAGAAACATACCTGGGGTATAGGGATGAAAACCTGGGCCGTTTTTCCCATTCGGTTGTAAAGATTATACAACATTTATATGGTTTCTAACTTTAATATTATGTAAGAGATTTCCTTAATATTAATAATACCTTAATATAATAGCTTAACTTGATTCACTTTTCATTTAGCGAGAATCCATTTATTTCTCTACAACGGTGAAACCTTAGATAAAGGAACAAGCAAACTTAGATTGTAAAATAGATGGGTAAAATGGAAATTAGAAATTAAAACACTTTGAAAAGTTACAATAATCAATTGCAATGTAGGAAAGTATTATCCCTATGGCACTTTGGCAATTTAATGAATCCTTTATCTTTTTTTTTTTTGAAAAGAACCAAACCATATATTAACCAACGCCTTTCTCCATAATAAGGGAGGAGATCTGCGGGGGGAGATGCCCCCACCAAAACACAGAGTCCGAACAACTGGGAGCATCAGAAGAATCCCAACAAAACCTATCATCCAAATCACATAAATGGGCAAGCCTATCGGCCACTGAATTACACAATCTAGGAACATGGGAGAAAATAACCTTCCCTTACAACGAGATTAACCCAGAAATCCTATCAATCACAAACTGAAATTTTGAAATATCTTGAGAAGCCCCAACAATGACATTGATGACAGCTAAAGCATCGGACTCCACCAAGATAACGGGCAGAGGGCGACCTTGCAAATACAGGATATGAACAAGCCCCTGCCAAACAGCAAGCCCCTCTAGAACTTTGGCTGAAGAACCACGCACCCTCGACTGGGGCCCCAAAAGCACTGACAAACCATCCCAGTCCCGCACACTCCACCCAACACCACCCGAACTGGACAAGGCTGACCACGAAGCATCCACGTTCAAATTTTGGACTCCCCGCCCAGGAAGGACCCAGTGATAGCTCCCCACCCCACCGGCAGGCATCAAAACACCCCAAGAACCTGAAAGGGGAACCACAGAAAAGCGAGAGACAGATTGGTTAAAAAAATAATTAAGATCATTAGCCACAACCACCCTATTATCCCCCTACACCAAGTTCCTAAAATTCCAGATACACTAGATAAAAATAATGGCCTTGACTGAATCATTAAGGGATAAAAGAGAGCGCAGACCATTCTAAACCTCAACACCAGACCCCACATTCCTGAAAAGAAAAGTAAAGTTAGATAAGCTCGGAAACAAGATTAACCAAGCTTTAGTCGTCACTTTGCAATCTTTTAAAAGATGAAGGGCTGACTCTATGCCTTTCTTACATAACAGACAAAACAAGGGAATATCCACTCCCCTAGCACAAATGTTGACTTTAGTCAGGATAGCATTCATGATCACTAACCATGCACCCAGAATAACCTTAGGGGGGATCGAACTCTTCCAAAAGAACTTCCAAGAAGCCGAGGCCACCAAGGCATCCAAACTGGAAGGGAAATTCGACACACCCAAACTCACAGCCTGATGATAAGCACTCTTGACCGAAAAACACCCATTAGGACTTATATTCTAAATAATTTCATCATTCTGATCAACCCCACCAACAGGAGTTCTAAGAATAGTCTGAGCCTCCCTAGGCTAAAAAATTGAGCAAATAAGAGACGAGTTCCACTCCCCACCAAGTTTAAGGTCACAAATTTGACGCTCTCTCCAGTCCCTCTGAACATCAAACACTCTGGGAACTCCGCCACTCCGCCAAGGATCCTTCCTAGTGGTAACTGCAGACCCATTTCCAATTTTCCATCTATACGCATTAGCGAAGAGCTCCCTCCCCCACAGAATGCTCCGCCAAGCCAAGGAAGGCCTCCACCCTACCCCCGCAGATAAAAAATCCCCATGCTTGAAGTACTTGCCATGCAAGACTCTACCTAGAAGACTCGAGGGGGATCTAACCAACCTCCAACATTGCTTTGCCAGCATAACTTGATTAAAGTGCTCAAACTGACGAAATCCCAGCCCCTCTTTACCCTTAGCAACACCTAACTTCTTCCAGCTCATCCAATGTGTTTTATTGCAATCATCACTTGAGCCCCACCAAAACCTGGCACAAAGCCGGTCCACATCAGCAATGATCCCCTTAGGGATCCTAAAACTGCTCATAGTATAATCTGGGATAGCCTGGGCAACCGCTTTAATTAGAACTTCTTTGCCCCCCCAAGAAAGGATCACACCTTTCCACTTCTGCAAACAAAGCCCCACTCTCTTAGAGATGTAACTAAACATCTCACTTTTTTTACGGATCGCCTGAGATGGCATACCCAAATAAGTACTCAGATTTTCATTCAAAGCAACCCCCAACACTTGGCAAAGATCCTTTTTGACCGAAGCCTCAACATTGTCACTAATAAGCATAGACGACTTCTCAAAGTTAATCAATTGACCCGACGCCTTGCCATAACAATCTAAGATCTCCTTAACCTTCGAACAATCGTGCTTCTCCGCCCTAAAAAATAAAAGACTATCATCAGTAAAAAATAAGTAGGAGATCGTAGGATAGGAACGATTAATTTTAAGACTGGAAAAGAAGTTAAGGGCTTCTTCCCTTATTAGCAAAGACGAGAGCCTTTCAGCACAAAGGAGAAAGAGAAATGGAGAAAGAGGGTCCCCTTGTCTCACAACCCCCTTTGACGATAAAACTCCTCATGCGGGACACCATTGATTAAAATAGAATACTTCACCGAGGAAACACAACCTTTGATGATGTTAATCTACAGCTCACTGAAGCCAATCTTGTTCATAATATCAATGATGAAAGAACATTCCATGTGGTCATACGCTTTACTCATATCATGTTTTAAGGCGATATACCCATTTTTGCCCTTTTTTTTAAGGTTGATAGAATGAATACACTCGAACCCCACAAGTACATTATCAAAATTAACTGGCCTGGGACGAATGCCGATTGCGAAGGAAAAATAATTTTATCCAAGATCCCCTTCAACCTATTCACAATCATTTTAGCAATAATTTTATAAATGGTATTACACAGACTGATAGACCGAAAATCAGAAATCTTGCCTGAATCATGAACTTTAGGAATTAAAGAGATAAAAGTATGATTAAAAGGCCCAACGTCAAGACCCTGATTAAGAGCTCCCAAACAAGCCGTTGTCACATCATTCCCCAATATCTCCCAATAATTTTGAAAATAAGAAGCATTGGTTCCATCTAGCCTAGGGGATTTCGAGGGGTCCATTGCACTTAGCGCAACCCAAACCTCACCCCTTGAAAACTCCTTATCAAGATCCCAAATGTCCTCATCATCAAGTTTCTGATTCACACAATCCAAGATACAAGCCCTGGAACCCACAGAAGGACCCGAAGACTGAAAAATATCACAGAAAAATGAGTTTTCCACTTTAGCAATCTCCTCCCCATCCTCCACCCAAACTACCTGGGAATTCTTAATGCGCTCGATACGATTCATATTCCTTCGGGAGGAAGCTTTGGCATGAAACCATTTCGTATTGCAATCCCCTAAAGCTAACCAGGTTTCCCTAGACCTTTGCTTCTAGTAAGACTCTTCTTCCTCTAAAAGGTTTTCAATACACAACTGAAGATCTCTGATAGCCTCAACCTTGGAGGGATCATTCATCCTAGACAGAATACTCAGCTCATGCTCTTTCTCGCTAATGGACGCCTTAAAGGAGCCCTTCAATCTAGTTTTATTCCAAGAAACGAGGCGCTCAAGACTACACTTGATGGAAGAAGAGAGACCCCTGAATGAATCCCTGACACCAACCGAATGCCCCCAACAATGAGCCATAATATCTTTACACTCCGTGAACTTAGCCCAGCCAACCTCAAACCTAATGACCCTCTTACCAAACCTACCACAACATCTATCACTAGCAATCTAGTTAAAGGAGGCTAAAATAGGCCTATGATCAGATGAATGATAACTCAAATGCTCCACTAAAACCTTACTAAACTTTGAAATAAAACAAGAGTTAGCGAAATACCTGTCTAGCCGAACTTTGGTCGCATCGACTACCTTACCATTCTTCCTCCAGGTAAATTTGCTCTTGAATGCCCAAGATCAACAAGGCCATAGCTGTCCACAACCTGGTGAAAATACTGGATCAAATCATTGCTTTTATGGAAATGGTAATGAAATTCCTTTCACTATTGTGGCCTTATTTGTGAATTTAAATATAAAATAAAATGGAATTCAATATGGAAATTGAAATTGTTTGTTTAAAGGAAGTGTTTATTTTCTTTTGCCGCTTCTTTCTACACGAGAATACCTAGTCCCCCCATTGTAGTTTTAGAAACCATAGTTCTTCACGACTGCCACTAAATCTTTGCCGCTTGCTCCAACCTAGAAACCCATTGAAGTTGCCGACCAGTAGCTGACAAGAACCTCTCGGTCGCTAATTTCAATAGTTGTCGCAATGGGTTTTCTTTCAACCTTCGTGACTAAGTGAGCCGTGGGATTGATTCATCAAGGTGTGAGAATAAATTCAATTCTTTGATCAAAATAGATTTTACCAACCATTTATTTTGTCAAAGTAGTTAATTTTGACCATTATTTTATTTGAATCCTCGGACAGAATTTGCCCATTGGCTATAATTGACCCACGTTGATCAACATTGATCACTAGACCAATTTTGACTCTTTTGGGCCTTGTTTGAGAGTTTGTGATTTGAGTTCATGGATTAGGAGCTTAGAAATTTTCGTGGATTTCAACCATGGTAAGGGCATTCTTCATCCAACCTTAGGCTTAAACCGATAACTAGTATGTTATAAGTACGACTGTTGAATGAGTTTATGGATAATTGACTGATTGCTATTCTTGTTGATATGGTATCTGTATATGTGATAGATACGACATGCTTGTATAACAAAATTGTTGACGATCTCGTACATACTGTTTATTGTTGGAAATATCGTGTATTTGTGAGGTTCTATTAGGTGAGCATGTTATAGATGTTACACATGGGTGCTTTGATTGTTGGCTCTACTAATGTAGATACTCTGATTGTTTTGATTGAGATATCTTGATAGGTAAACATGTTGAAAATGTTACACATGGATAGTAATCTATGATGCCTGTGCTAATCATAGAAGAAACCAATGTTGTTGAGGGGTTTGTGCCCATTATTATTATTCAGGGGTTAGTGCTCATTATTATTATTAAGGGGTTAGTGCCCATTATTACTATTCAGGGGTTTATGCCCATTATTACTATACAAGGGTTTATGCCCATTATTATTATTCAGGGGTTATTGCCCATTATTACTATTTGGGGGTTTATGCCCATTATTACTATACAGGGGTTTATGCCCATTATTATTATTCAGGTGTTTAGTGCCCAGTATTACTATCAGGGGTTTGGTGCCCAATGTTCCTCAGGGGTTTTGTACCCAATGATTGCCCAAGGGTTCGTGCCCATTATTTTGTTATTGATAAAATATGTAGCGTTGCTCTTATAAATGTGATTAATGATTCTGTCGAGGGATTCTTACTGAGTTAGAGACTCACCGTTTCCTATGTGGTTTTCCATAGGTACTTAGGAGTTGTACCGAGATGGCTGATTGGGGGCTGAGTTGACCATGGGATGTCATCGTCATTATGCATAGAGTTTTACTTTATTTTCCCTTCCGCATGAACTGAGTTGGAGGCATGATTATTTTTATTGACAATTTTATATGTTTTAAATGTTTTCTCAGGGTACCCCACTACCACTTGACTTGAATTTCAAACTTAGAATTATGTTTTTTTTACAAAATATGAAATTTGATTTAAGCATGCCTTGTTGAGATTGTTTTAAAGACCATGCATCTAGGGTAAGTGTGTAAAGACCCGACCCAAAAAGGGGCTCTAAATGGGCCTTTACCCTAATGCATGCATTCAAAGTAAAGGACAATATGAAAATATGATTTGGATTCCAATTAAAACTTAAAACATTCAACATTCAAACAAAAATCATTAAAGTTTGCTGAAACCTGTTCCTGTCTCCAAGCACCTGTTTCAGGACAAATACTTTTCCAAAGTTTACTCTGATCAGAGATTTATTAAAATCATTCAAAACCTTCTCAGATACAACAATGCTGGAATCCACAAAACATTGAGAAAAACATCCTAGGGCTCCGTGCCCGGCTACATGCATTCAGGGGAAAATAAAAGACAAGAGTCATAATATAAAACGTCAGAGACGACAGCAGGATTCCCATGATCACAGCTCCTCCTTCAGCCATCCTGTCTCGCACCTTGGTTACCTGTGGAAAACCACAAAATAAGGGTGAGTAACGAATTACTCAGTAAGAATCCCCAACCGGGGTACAATACGATATACATGGTCATCTAGATGAATGTATGCAAGCTATGAATATAAACACAGAATAGAGCACATAGCTTAAGTCCACGCTTGGACCTCGGATGCCAACTCAGGGTCTTAGTCCGGAATAATCCACCACACAATACGCCCTATACGAGAAAGAAGTCTCGGCCTCGGCGCATCATCTCTTTATCGTCACGAAAGGTGTACTAGCTCAAGATCCCGATGAGCTCTGCGGTGTATTGTAATGAGCGTAGCGCTGCACATCGCATGCTACCGGACCATGAAGGGGTGGGTCTAGTGGCAAGCTGCCCATGTCCGATCCACCATGCCTAACTAAATCTACGGATCGGTGTCACCGACATAGGGTGTGAGACACGGACACGTGAATTATGTCACTGAACCACACGCACACGAGGCTAAGGAATCGGTCGTGGTAGGCTTACACCGAGAAGCCGTCCTTGCTCTAACAGTGGCAATCAAGGGCTACGGCCGAACACGCCGAGGACGTGCCGATCGTAGGGGACGAGGCAATGCCAAGTCATCATCCCGACCGTTGGGGCATTTAATACCGCCACCCTCACCCAAGATTGCGGGGCCTCACGGTCGGGTTAGCTAAACCCTACCGGGGTCCGGGGACTGAGTACTACCTCGTGCGTCCCCGCCAAGGATGCAAGATACTTTATGCATCGGGCCGGATGATGCTACCTACCTACACTCTAACCTATCATATCGATAACATACAATCCAATACAATCCAAAACGTGCTCAACGAGATACAACGAACCTAGCATGGTACTACGAAGCAAAGCAGATAAGAGCATGCCGAACGGAACAACCTAGCATGGACTAACATGAGAAACAACATAAGAAATCATGCCATCGGAAATTCAACAGAGCACCTATCACTATACATGCGATAATCACAAACAAGCATACAAAGCGGCAATCACATGCAATATCGCGCAGGCCCACACAACATGGTAAGAAATCCTTACACGGGTGGGAGGCAACTACACACAAAAACCTAAGCTGCGATCGAACCAGAGCTAGCTACGAGAACCTAACAAAAACAATGATAATCACAATCCATATGCCTAAATATAATAAAATAAACAAGGCTCGGCTCGGAGCAACTCACGCGGCTCGGGTGACACGCGGACGGGTAGGCAAAGCGGCTGGCGGGCTGGCTCTGGCACCGAGCAGAGCAGCAGAGATGGGCGCAGAGCTGGCTGGCGCGGATGCAGCCGCGCAGCAGACAGCGGACACGGGAGGGCGAAGCGGCATCGCGACGCTGGCGCTGGGCGCGACGCGCTGGGATAGCGGCGGCGCGCGGCGCGAAAGCTCGACCGGGCGATGGCGTTCGCGCGCGCGGACGGGCCGGGCGCGGCGTGCGGCGAGCGCGATCGCGGCGCGGCGGTGCGACGGCGGCGACGCACGCTGTGATGCAGTGCGTGCGACGGCCTCTCGCTGGCGCTTGGGCGGCCGCGACGGCACAGGCTGCGCGTCTTCGCTGGCGCTGGGCCTCTGGGCGGCCTCTTTGTTGGGCGCGCAGAAGCGCTGCAGTGCGATCTGGCTGAAATTTGCTCGACCGGGCTACTCGGCTGGGTCGCTTGGCTGGACGAAACGACGCTCGGAGGACTCTCGGGAAGAAGAACACGACAATGGAGCTTGAGGAAGAGGGTTGGGCGGCCATGGCTTATTTGGAGAAGAAGCTCAAAAGACCTAATTTCCTTTCATTTAATCAAATGCACCAAAACCCAAAGAAATCAAGGCTAACCAAGTTATGCTGCGGAAAGAATAACAAGATCCTCCTGTGGCTCAACTGGCCACACCACCCACCTGACTTCCTAGTACCCTGTGTTGAAACCAGTGCAACACAATTTTCCTTTATTTTTACTTTTGCAACTATCCTTGCTCAAACCCATCCACAAAGCCTAAAAAACCTACATAAACCCATCCAATAATTTTAGCAGCTCGAAAAAAACATAAACGGCCCGACCAAATTACCAAAATACCCCTAGGGCATACCTCGAAGACCGGGATGAAAACCCGGGCCGTTACAAAGTGCCTAGGTTAAGACCCTATTTTTTGTCGGGTCGTTACAAGAACCTCAATGGCTCAACATTGAGAATAAAAACTCTCTGACGAAACTAACAGCAAGATGCTCAACAAGTAGTATAAGGGCAGAAGAGACATATTTAGAGGCTGGCGTACTTAATTGGGGAGCAGCGACAGATCTTTTTAGTGGGGGGAGCTCTCATGGGAAGATTTTTGGTTGGCCACAATCACAAGAGAAAGAGAAGCCAAGTAAGTATAGTTTGCAGCAGAAATAGACAGAGAACAAAATAGATGTTTTCAGAAATAGGAGGAAGCATGGGCAAGGTTCACCACCCTTGCCAATCTTGAAGTCGATGAACCAGAATGCGTTGTGATGGAAAATGAAGGAAGTTCTGATGTTGATACTGAGAAAAACTCAAATGATGAAATAAAAAACGAAGGTGAAAATCTTCAACAAGAAAGCATGGAAGGTAATGAACCTGCGGAGCCAATTGATAAGGCTTTACATCAAACCGAAGGGGGAGATGCAAAATTGACTATTCGGCAGGAAGATAGTTATAGCATTGAAGATCACAACCGACCAACAATGGTACCTGAGATTTTCTCTTTATCAAAAGCAGACGCGTCGCAAGAACTAATTAGTCGAGAAAGCGACACTTGAGCAATTCAAATGAGCTTCAACTCAGAATTATGCACCCTATCAACGCTTGGATTGGTAGGAAGTCTACGCATCAAGGTGCATGGCGAAGAAAAGAAAGAAAAGGCGATCAAAGATGGCTTCGCCTAAAAATTTTTTAATTGGCCCAAGCAGGGATGAATTATGATGGAAGGAATTAGCACAAAGGTTCCACCTAGATCAGCTCAGTAGCATTCTTGGAATGCAAAAATCTGGTATCTCTGACTTTGTGCAATTTAATTATAGGATTTTATTAGAATATGAAGTTTTTCTATATTTGCAATTTCCTTTTTTCATATTTTTATTATTTCAATTTAAATTTTAAAAGTTTAGGAAGAAATGGGTTCGGATATTGAAAATTAGGAGTAGAATTTAGTTTTCTTTTTGTGAAGATTTCTTTCCTTTTACATGAGGATTTTCAAAAATCTTTACGAATTCTATAAAAACTACGTGTGTGAAAGAGTCGATCATTTTATTCTTGCTTTGTTCCTATTTTTGTGTCTTCATTTCCCTTACTCTCTTCTGCGACACTTTCCTTCGATGGAAATATGCTCAACGTCTTGTCACAGTGTTGCGGTCAGATACCATGATATGCACATAGTTGTGTAATTGCAAAGGGATAGTACATGTATTCATGCATTTTATCAGCGCATTTCTGCACTTACATCTCTAAAATCTTCCCCAGATTTTATACATATCCCGAGTTTAATTGCGACAAGCAGCACTGCTTGATCCTTTCTGATTAATGCTCTATTGTTTGAAGGCATAAATGCGGTCTTAATAATTTGCATCCACTCTTACAGATCCTCCAAAATCATGTATCCTTGTATCGACGTTAGATCATTCCACTCTGCTCCCACTATTCCAATCACAGATAGCCCTTCTTCCATTTGCTTCACGGTAGAGGATTTGATCAACTGTTGACAGAATGTTGTAGGGGCATCAGATGCTGCCAACTCTTTATTCCATGCGGCTGCTCGACAATCGATGAGCTGACCATTTACTCGTGAAAATAATGGTCTTTCTCCAACCTAGATGGTGAATCAAGATTCTAATATCATAAGATATATTTAGTTTAGTCTCGCGTTTGAATCCTTTGTTTCTTAATATGATGAATTTCTCTTGAGCATCAACAGATGCGAAGGTCTCACCTCTTCTGACTCCCATCTTCTGATTCGACTGAATTCGTTGAACTGTCGGAAACATTCTCGCCCACATAGATTGAATGCTACTGATCCTTGAGTGCTGTCGTTCCTTGTCGGTAGTTGTTCCCACTTTATTCCCTTCATCCTTACATGGTTCGACTTCTTGTAGATCCTCTTTTATTAATTCCTCTTTGTCTTCTTCCGACTCCACCTCTTCATGTCAGGGTGGTCTTTTTCAACCTCGTTCGTTAATCTCAAGTGTGCTGCTTCTTCAGGGGTTTCTTCGTCACTATTCAACATGATATTGGAGGTGAAAGTTTTCCTCCTTTCCTCTGTTTTTCCAAAGAATTTCCCACTTCTTGTCTGTCTCTGACTCGAACTTTCTCCGATGTCTGGTGCCAGCTTATCAGCTGGTAACTTCCTGCTTCCACACTTTGGAGGTATTGAACTCTGAAACTTTTGACGCTCAATAACCTTTTTACCCCTCATAGTCTTACCAGATACCTTCTGGGCTGAAGTCATAATGAGAATAGCAAGACCTTCTGGTCAAAGTAAGATTGTAGTGATTGACTCTTCCTCACAAAAGGGTTAAATAGCTTTTAGAAATTAATTTCGAAATTCTCGTGCAAGGAAGAGATTAATCATAAAAGGAAAACAAGTATTCAAATATCCGAACCAATTGCTTCCTATAACGAAATGATAAAAGGAAAATTCAAGAATAGAAAGGCTTCCTAAAATTGCAAAATTAATAACACATAAGGAAAATAAAATAAAATTGCATAAATGAAAAATCTACCTAATTAAAAGAAATAAATGTTTTTCACAAACTCAGAAATACCAAAGTTTCCCATTCCAAGAATGCTGCTGAGCAGATTTGGTAGGAACCTATGCACTAATTTCGTCAGGCATATTTTTTTTTCCATGTTTAGGCCATTTAAAAATTTTCTGGGCGACGCCATCTTTGATCACCTTTTCTTTCCTTTTCTCTCCATCCGCCTTGATGCGTAAACTTCCTACCAATCCCAGTGTTGATAAGATGTATAATTCCTTGTTGAAGTTTATTTGAATTACCCACATGTCGCCTCCTCGACAAATCAATTCCTGCGTTGTGTGCTCTTCTGGGAACGAGAAAATCTTAGGCACTATTGCTGATGGCCTATGATCTTCAATGTTATAATCGTTTTCCTGCAGATTGATTGATTTTGCATCTCCTCTTCTGGTTTGATGTAGAACTTCCTCAAATTTCTCTACAGGCTCATTAACCTTCATGTCCTCTTATTAAATATTTTCATCTTCATGTTTGGTTCCATCATCTGGGTTTTGCTTAGTATCGACATTGGAACTTTCTTTGTTATTTTCCATAACACATTCTGGTTCATCAGCTTCTGAATTGGCAGGGGTGGCGAACCTTTCCATGCTTCCTCCTGTTCCTTATAACGTCGCTCTTATTCTCTGTCTATTTCTGCTGCAAGCTGTAGTTCTTTGGCTTCCCTTGCTCTAGTTATTGTGGCCAGTCGAAAATCTTCCCATGAGAGTTTTCCCTTGCAGAAAAAAGATCTATTGCTGCTTCTTCTTCCAGTAGATCGGCCTCTAGGTATGTTCCTTTTTCTTTTACATTGCTGAATGCTTTTTTGTTGGTTCTATCAAAGATTGTAGATGCTCTGTTTGGGGCCGTTGAGGTTCTGACATAATACCATTATCCCTCAACCATTTTGTTCGTCTTAGCTGCTCTTCTTCTTCTGTAGTTATATCCTCTGGAAACAACCTATGAGCATACATAGAGCTCCTAGGTTCATGACTCCTAGTGTCCCATGCATATCCCATGTTGCTGTGGTTTCTTTGTAGATTAAATTGATATTGTTAGATGCTGCTAAGATCTGTCCAAAATTGCGACTAGTATTTCTTTTTTGAACAATATGGTGTTATGTCAATCTCATCCGCATAGCCTTGATGCTGAAATTGGTACGTTTGTTGTGGAATGTTATCATATTTCCACTGCTGATTTGCAAAGTGATTGAAAGCCATTTGATGTTTGTGCATGCTGTAATGTTTTGTTTTGGGACTCTGTTTCCCTGTTGGTTGTATAGATTCGAATCACAAGCTTCCTGAAATTCAAAATTTTGCAACCTTTAGACAATAAAAACTACTCTTTCCTAAAAATGCTAACTCTAAATAATCATTCACCGATAACAACGACAAAAACTTGATTGGGGGTGATTCCATTGCTATATATTGAATAATAATTAATTCTAAGCCAATTATTCTAAGTGTAACTTGGAATCACTTACGCGCAAGTATACGCGGTCGAGAATTGCAGCAAGTAATAAGTATACGATTTTATCAATCTCATAGAGATTGATGTCTAGAGTTATTATTATTTAAGTCAGAGTTCGTGCAGAAAATAAACAAGCATGGGTTGTATGAGTTTTGTTGGTTTTGTTTGTAATTGGAATAAATAAATAAGATGCGGAAATAAATATAAATGCAATTAGTTATTCTAACTAATCAATCCTAGAAGATACTAAGCACACAGGCTAGTCATAGAGTATCTTGCTTCCCTAACAAATAAGTTCTTCCGCACTTAATGGTTTATGGCAGGACCAACTTCTGCTGCGAACGTCATTCTTCGCACAGGACAACGCAAGCACGAGTAAGGTTATTCCTAACACTCTAAATAGTGAACAGACGTTTAACAACCTAATGTAGCATACTGGGTCACACGTGGTTCCTCTTCCGATTCACTACAAGGTACATGCATGGGTAGCTAATCAATGCATATATATATAATTAATTAATTAACATGCAGCAGTGTAATACTCGATGACCTACACTCCTCGCATATTTCTATTCAAGATTAGTAAACATAAACACCTATAACGCAGCCATGGAAATGAACATTAGATAGAAGTAAAATTAGATGATTTTATTGCATTCATAAAATGTTTAGAACTATAAACTACTCCTAATAGAAAAACAGTAAAATTAGAATTGACACGGCTGAAGATGCGTAGTCCCCTTGTCATCAGCTCCTACGACATTACCACTTGCTACTCTCTGTGATAGGCTTCATGGTCAATTGACCAGCTCACCTAATTCGACTCCCTTCCTTGGTATTCATAGAATTGAATTACTTGGCCGACAAGTCGAGGTGAGTTGTGAAATCCTCATAAATGCATAATTCCTTGATTTCCGTCTGGATTTAATTGATTGACGCCGCCTTGATTACTTGATTGATTCTCCGAATTGTTTCCTTGTTGGTGTGTCTTTTTCGAACGTGGTTTCCTTTTTAGTTATACGCCTTTTTGCACTGTTTGGTCACCGTTCACGCTGTTGTACTTCCCCACTGATGCTGGGTTGTCCTGTAAATAACATTGATTAGGCTCAATTTACTCAAGTTTTATGCTAAAAACATAAATATGCGCTTCCAACACTACTTTATGGATGCATGCCAATTTTCTGGGTTATTTCATCATATTTCTTATATTAGCACTTGCTTTTCCCTTTTCATTCTAAAATAATGCAAGCTAAGACAACCTAAAATACGCTCTATTAGAGAGCTATGAGTATGCTTGCGCGTAAGTGATTCCGAGTTACATTTGACATAAGTTGACTTTGAATTAATTACTAGAAATTACATTAGCATCGGAGTCGCATCGAGTCTGTGGGGTGAGATTGTTATAAATGTGGCATCATGGTGTCATAAATCTCACCATTTGAAATGTTATTAAATATCTTTCATCGTTTTAAATTGAAAAACTTTCCTAACCTCACGTGTTTCATCAATATATGATATCTTTTTTTGAAAACAATTTAAATTATTAATTAAAACTACTTCAAATGTCCCACATCCGTCAAACTTAAATTTATCTTTCAATTTATATAAATTGTTTATCAACAGCTAAGCTTTGATCTTTGGTGTTTGCAGAGATGGAGAAAATGGAGAGAAAAAAAAGAAATAAAATCTCTTATATTTCTTAATGAATTGCAAAAGAGTACATATAGAGCTGGAGCTATATGGGCTGGCTCGAGAAATAAATAAATAAATATATATATATATATATATATATATATATATATATATAACCAGTTAATGCTAACAAATTCTAGAAGTACCCCTAAACTATTTTAACCAATACAATGTGGACATGTATCCAATAATAACAACTAATAATAACCAATAGTCTCATTCTAATACCCCTTTCGCAAGTTGGGCTATATATATCAAGTAATCCCTACTTGGAACATAAGGAATAGAGATGGGATGTTGGCAAACCTTGGTAAACAAGTTAGCAAGTTGGTGTTGCCTTTTGATTGGAAGTAACTTCATGAACTTTGTCAGCAGCTTGTCTCTAACAAAGTGGCAAACCAACTCAATGTGTTTGGATCTTTCATAGAATACAAAGTTATTGGCTAGATTAACTGCTGAAGCATTGTCACAAAATAATACTGCATGTTTGCTAGGTTGGATCCCTAAGTCTTTTAACAGGTATGAAAGCCACATGAGCTCACAAGTGACAATAGCAATTGCTATGTATTTAGCTTCAGCAGAAGATCTAGAAATGACCGTTTGTTTCTTAGATTTCCATGAAACTAGAGAGTCCCCTATAAAAATGCAAAAACTAGATGTGGATTTTCTAGTATCCAAGCAAGAACCTCAATCAGAATCTACAAAACCTTTTAAATCAAAAGAATGAGATGAAGAGAGTAACTGATAGCTCTCAAATATAGAATTATTTAGGCTAATATCTAATATATTCTAAAGGTATTTGTGCATTAATTGAATAAATTTTAGAGTTAGAATAACATTAAGATGGGAAATTCATATAAATATGATGCATGCATGATTTATGAGCCGAGATATAAAAGGTTAAGGAAATTCATATAAAATGTTGATGCTTTTTATACTTAAATGCCAAGGATTCCATTTTGCACTAATTTATTGCTATATCTATAGGAATTGGAAACATGGTTAGTATCACATTCAAAGGAGAAGCGGAAGGTCAAAATGCGCATCCGAACGCTTTGGAGGTTGCAGACCGCAGAATCTCCCAAATAATATTTGTTATGGACAAATACCTGTTGCAAAACAGATTAGATGCAAAAGCCTCAATAAGGAAAGAATCGGATGATGCCAACTATCATATTGCAGAATAGACAAACGGCAATAATCATGAGATTCATACCTTAATCAGCAAAGATGTGATTGATAAAATCAGAGGAAATTTGTCGCAAGAATCAAGGGATATGCAAAAAAAGGAAATAAAAGTCCAAATCAAATCCTTACCTTCCAAGTCGATTTCTTAGTCCCCAAGTATTTCAAGCCTATAAAAAGGAGAAGAACCAAGAGTGAAAGTGTGCTTGTTTTCGGAGTTCTTCTCCCACACTTGGGATGAAGGTTTCAAAGCGAAGTTCGTCTTCCTATTGACACAAAGTCCTGTTCTTTGAGCATTCGCCACCATTTACCGCTTTCTAGTTTATCTTTTCTTTGTTTATTTTATGCTTTCTTTATTTTCAGTACCATTGTTTCCCTTTGAACAATTCCTGCATTTGAATTAATTCTGTTTCTTTTGCAATGACTTTCGTTTTGTTCTTATTTATTCTTTCCCTTACTTCCATGTCTAGCTAAGCATTTTAGGCGAAGGTTAAGGGTGCGGGTTGTAGAAATCATGTACTAGGGTAAAGAGAGTTGTTAATTGAAGCATGTTAAATTAGAATCTTAATTAAATAGCAAATGTCGACCGATCATCCACATGCGTTAATAGGTTGTAAATCGGAAGAGAAAATAACCTAAGATTAGTTTACATGTTTAATAGGTTAGTATTTTGACGGTTGTAGTACTTTAAATCGAAGTTTAGGAATAAACACATAACTATTGCATGCGAAGCACTGGTTTTTCACTACATCAAGTCGCAACGGAAGTTGAGCTAGGTGCTGAATGGAAGTGGAAGCGAACGTTTGTTAGGCGAAGTATGACAATTACTACTTTTTGCATTTTATCCTAGGAATTGCTAGACGCATCCCATAACCTTAACCCGAGCCTTACTTAGTTCATTTCACATTGTATTTTACATTCGTATTTAGATATAAAACAAACCAAAACTCCCAACACCATTCATTTTACTTTTCTTGCATGACTTCTAGATTAATTAACTAATTGTAGACATCAATCCCTGTGGAGAATGATAAAATATAAATACTTATCACTTGATGCGTACTAGACTGCGTATTTAGTAACATACCGTATTTAGTAACATACATTGTTCAGGTCACCCTTTCAAATATTTAACCAAGTGATTGCCAGCTAGAAAATGAGACTTACATTGAGAAGAAACATACTAACTTAATTTGTGTAACGGCCTAGGTTTTCACCCCGGTCTTCCAGGTATGTCCTAAGGGTATTTTGGTAATTTGGTCGGGCCGTTTCTGTCTTTCTCAGCTAATATTATTCTTGGATGGTCAAATGTAAGGTATGGTTGCCTTTTTGGATGTGTTTGGGCATGGAGAGATGCTAAAGTAAAATTGTGGTTTAGTTGTGTAACTGTTGGGTTTCGAACCCGGGTTGCCAGGGAGTCAGAGGAGTGGTGTTGCCGATTGTGCCACAAGATGTTTTTGTTGGTCATTCCGCGGTATGTCTTGGTTAGCTATGAGTTTTTGGGATTTAGGTGAGTTTGGTTAAAAGAAGAGAAAAATAGGTTTTTATTCTTTTGTTCTCCAAATCCGCTAGCCGCCCAACCCATTCTCTCTAGCTTTTGCTGTGCGCTTTCTCCCAAGCAGCCTCGCCGTCATCGCGTTCTTCCCGAGTAAGTGTTCTCGATCTCTTGCTCTTTAGTTTTGGGTGTTGTCCTTGTCGGCCGAGAGAAGAGATTTGAGGTTTGGGTGTTTGTTGCAGCTAGCCGAGCAGACCAGCAGCTGATCGCCCCTACCCGTAGCACGCCCAGCAGCCCCATCGCACCAGCAGCCGGGTCGCGTCGCGCACCAAAGAACCCCCATCGCCCCATCGCCGCACGCGCACGACAGCACTTCAAGCAGCAGCACGTTGCACTCGCCCTCGTCGCATCGCGCCGCTTATCGCCGCCGCCACCGCAGCTGCGTCGATCGCGACCGCCCGCACGCCTCGCCTGCATCGTGCGCAGCCAGTGCTCTGCGTCGCATCGCCGTCCAGGCGCATCCCCAGCGCCATGTCTCGTCGCCCAGCTCCAATGCAAGCCCATCTGCGCGCAGCCCCAGCGTCCCCCAGCGCCCAGCCATCACGTCTGCACGCCCGCGCCAACGTCGTCATCTGCGCGCAGCCCAGAGCCCTAGCGCCCGTGCCATTGTTCATCTGCGCGCGCAACCCTTCCGCACCAGCACGCTAGCACTGCCCAGCACCTGTGCAGCCCGTCTGTCCGCGCGCTAGCCGTGCCGTGTGAGTTGCTCCCGAGCCGAGCCCTGTTGGTTTTATTATTTTAGACCTATAGGTTATGATATTTGCTGTTGTTTGTTAGGTTCCCGTTAGCTAGCTCGGGTTCGTTTGCAACATAGGATCTTTGTGTGTTGTTTCCTTCCGACCAAGGTAAGGATTTCTTACCGGAGTTGTGTGGGCCCTGCGATATATTCTGTGATTGCTGTTTGTGTGCTTGTTTGTGTTTATCAGCATGTTAGTGGATAGGTGCTCTATTCTGAATTCCAACTGGCATGATTCTCGTGTTGTTTCTCATGTTAGTTCCATGCTAGGTTGTTCTGTTCTGGCATGCTCGTTATCTGTTCTTGCTTCATAGTATCATGCTAGGTTCATTGTTTCTGTTGAACACGTATTGGAATGTTTGCTGTTATCTATTATAGCTTAGAATTCTGATAGATAGCATCATCCGGGAGAGGATGCATAACGTAACTTGCATCCGTGGCAGGGACGTGCGAGGCAGTACTCCGTCCCTAATCTGTCGTTAGGGTTTAGCTAACCCTAACGGCAGCCCAGTGCTATCTTGGGTGAGGGTGGCAGACTGTTAAATGCCCCAATGGTCGGGGAAATGACGAGGTATTGCCTTGTCCCCGGCTGTCGACACGTCCTCAGATTGTCGGTAGTAGCCTTTGATTGCCACCTGATAGGGCAATGACCGGTTCCTGGTGTAAGCCTACCACGGTCATTTTCTTAGCCTCAGGTGCGGTGGTACAGGCTGACATAGTTTTCGTGTCCTGGTCTCACACCACTATGTTCAGTGACACCAATCCAGAGATTTGTTAGGCATGCATACTGGACCAGGGCAGCTTGCCCTAGACCCAGCACCCCCTGGTTTGCAGCAGTATGCGGTGCGCGCACACACTCATTACAGCGCCGACTGGAGAGCTCCTCGGGATCTTGAGTTCAGTGCACCTTTCGTATCAACAGTAGGAAGGCTGAGGCCGAGACTAGTTTCTCGTATAGTGTCGTATCGCGTTGTAGTTTTCCGGAGTAAGACCTTGAGATGGCATCCGAGGTTTATGTATGGAGTAAAGTGATGTGCTCTCTTCTGTGTTTATATTCATAGCTTGCATACATTCTGCTAGATGACCAGCTGTATCGTATTGTACCCCGGTTGGGGATTCTTACTGAGTAATTCGTTACTCACCCTTATTTTGTGGTTTTCCACAGGTAACCATGGTGCGAGACAGAATGGCTGAAGGAGGAGCTGTTGATCATGGAAACCAGCTGATTAAACTCTGATTCTTATGTTTATGTTTTTATATTTAAATGTCCTCTGAATGCATGTAGTTGGGCACGGAGCCCCAAGGTTGTTTTCTGGTTGTTTTCTGGATTCTGACATTGATGTAAACTGTTTTGGATTTCGAATGTTTGAATTAAATCTCTGATCAGAGTATGTTTTAAATTGTGTTTAGCTTGGAACAGGTATTTGGAAACAGGGACAGGTTCCAGGACATTTTGTGATGTTTTTGATTGGATGTTTACCATTTTAGTTTTATTCAGAATCTGGCATACAACCTTGCATATTATTTTCTAAGTTTTACAGCATGCATTGAGGTAAATGCCTAGTTTAGGACCCCATTCGGGTCGGGTCTTTACAATTTGTTAACAACAAATGTCAAGTTTAAAGATAGTTAGATAGATTAGCCTCCCTATAGGTCTTCAATATTTAGTTGAATCTTCCAGCTTTTCATCCATGTCTCCTTGAAGTTTTATTTTTGGATCCATGGACAAGTTCTCTGGCTTGGCTCCTATTAAACCTACTTCTTCAATAATTTTAAGTGCATAATTTCTTTGAGAGATAGTAAAACTTTGAGAAGACCTAGCAATCTCTAATCCAAGAAAATATCTCATATTTCCTAAATCATTGAGATAGAACTGTCTGTGAATAATTGTTTGTAAAACTTCAATTTGTTTGATGTTGTTTCCTATTATTACTATGTCATCCACATATACAAATAAAGTAACAAAATCATCATTATTTCTTTTAACAAAGAGGGGGTAATCAGACTTAGTGTTGAAAGATGGAAATTCAAATTCTCTAAATTCTTTATTTAATAGTGAACTTATCAATGGGTTTAAATAGAGTACAAGAGATGACCCAATTATAAGAGGAAAATATAATTTCTAATCATAAAAGGAAAAGATGACTAATCATAAAAGGAAAGAATAATACCTAATCATAAAAGGTAAAGATATAAAATAATATTTAATCTAATCCTAAAAAGAAAAATTAATTAAGAAAAAATAAAAATACTATTTTACTAAAATTAACATAAACCAACACTTAGTTTGAATAAAACCTAGAGACACTAAAGTAGTAGAAATTTTTTCATGTCATTGGCTTGAAGCTTGTTTTAAACCATATATGGATTTGTGCAACCTACAAGCAAGTTTTCCCTTATGTTTGGTCTCCAAATGGGCTTGTATCCTAAAGGCATGCCCATGTAAACTTCTTCCTTAAGTTCACCATGGAGAAAAGTGATAGTGCTAAATAATAGCACTATTTAAGTCTCTAAAACCTCACATTCTACAAAAAAAGGAAAATATGCAAGTAACATAAGAAGGAAATTTAGCTTAGCAGTCGCATTATCTGGACACGCATGCCAACAACATCACATGACGAAAACTTTGCTAATTGTTGTTTTTAATATGCAAAACGCGTGCATAAGTGCGTAAACAAGGCCACTGTGCAAAAAGTCGCTGACGTGTCTGACTTTGCAAGAAAACCTTTCAATTACGAATGGAGAATGAAAGAATGACTGGGATAGAATAGAAAAGGAAGGATGAAAAACAAATTGGAATAAAGATGGAAAGAATCAGGCGAATAATGAGGCAATTAATTTGGCACCAAAATTTGGGCATGCGTGACAAGAAACCTTGGACTCTATAAATAGAAGATTGAACGATGAAGAATGGGTGCCAATTCATAAAGGAAGTTGCCATTGATGGGCGCTCGACACACTGGGGTCTCCTTGGAGATCTCAATGGTTTCTGCTCATTTGTAGACCCTAAAGGATTGATTACCAATGCGGTGTTATAGATGAAGACGTCATTGGCAACAATGTCTTTGACTCTATTACTCCATAGATAGCTAGAAGTTCCATTGCATATCTTACTTTGTTTTATTGTTTTTCTAGAAGTAGTCGTAGTGCTTTCTTGAATATTAATCCACAAGTTCTTTGTTTCAGAATTGATCTCCTGTAAACTCTTTATGCGTTGGTTAAGACTTAAGAAAGTATGAAAATTAAGTAGTATGGCTAGTTAATTTTAAAATAAAGTAAATGGGGGAAAAAGAGTAAGAATGATGGTTGTATTAACTATTCACGAGTCGATTGACAATTCACTTATAATTGCTTAGCATTTTCCTTGGAAAAGGGAATGTTAAGGGCTTAACCTCACTGTGATCATTAGGTAATGTTGAATCTTAAGTATTTTTAGAGGGGTGTTAGGAATAACCATCTCACTAGCTGCCTATGCAAGGCTTGTGCTTAAAAGTAAACCTACGGGAATTGTACCAGCAGGTTGCAGTCAGGTATTTCGAAAGGGGACCTGAAGTTTTATGCAGTATGTACTAATTTTCTCATGACAATTTAACTTACTTTGAATTAATTCTTACTGCGAACTTCTCCTCATTAGTTAAATCATATAGAATTAGGAAGCATAGTTAATTTAGATTTCAGATAAAGCATAATTGTGGGTGATTGATTTTATAATGTTGTAATTGAATTAAGCATGCTTCGGCTGGCTACCCACGGATGCTCACCTCCATCTTACTCAGAAGACGAACTTGGCGAAATACCCAACAAGTTATGTTTAGTATGATGAAAAGTTTTTTGTACCATTAAATAGGATTAAAGTTTAATCTCGCTAGCGCGTGCAGAGCCCTAAGCCTAATCATATAGAACTGCAGCGGAAGCTGAGTTCTGCACCCTTGAATGCAGAAGTATTCATTTGGATGGGAAGTGCGATTTCTACATCACCATGCAACAATCTATGTTCTTCGTAAATTTAGTTAACTAAGTAGAATTAGCATTAGCATTAGCATTTTCAATTATTTGTTAGTCCATCAAAACACCAAACCTTTTCAATCTATTTTTGTTCGTTACAATTTTTGAGCCTTAATCTATGTCAATGTGCTACAAATTTCTTGTGGGATTGATAAATTCATATACTTATTACTTGCTGCAATATCCGACTGTGTATACTTGCGCGTAAGTGATTTTGAGTTACACTTAGCATAAGTTGACTTATTATATTAGCATCGGATTCGTATGATCAAAAGCATTGTTTACATCTAATTGGATCAGGGGCCAATTTTTTTTATGGCTAAGACTAGGAGAACTCTAATAGCAAGTTTGGCTACAAAGGCAAAAGTTGCACTAAAATCTACCCCTTCCCTTTGTGTATAAACCTTTGCTACTAACCTGACCTTGAATCTTTCCACTAATCCATCAGAAAGGTGTTTGATTTTGTAGGTCCATCTGCAATCTATACTTTGTTTTTCTTTGGGGATGGTGACAATGGACCAAGTTTCATTTTTCTCCATGGCTATTAGTTCTTCTGCTATAGATTTTTTCCATCAAGTGTCTTTACAAGCTTGATGATAAAAACATTGTTCCTGCTCAACAGATACTTGTAAAGAAAAATTTATAAATGTTGTATTTCATTTATTATAGCTGACAAATTCCTTTAAGTGTTACTTAGTTGAAAGAATAGGATTGAGCATTGTCCTATCAATCTACAATGATAATCTTTCAAGTAATTAGGTGGTTTGATGGTTCTAGATGTTCTTCTATAAGTAATTGTATTATCTAGTGATTGAGAGGGAAGAGTAGTGTCTACAGGTTGTAGGGGTTGCATAGCAGTGTCTATAGGTTCTAGAGATGGAACAAGAATTTCCCTTTCATTAATATTCAACTGTTCAATGTCCTTTTCGACCTTAGTTTGATTAGCAGTGGTAGGGCCTTTATCTTTTGGGGAATTGTTATGTATTATAGTCCCATCTACTAAGGCTTTATCTAAGGTTTGTTTAATTCCTTTTTGGTCTTTGTTCTAGTAAACCAGACTCACTCAGTGTGGAAATAAACTCACACTCGCGCAAGTATACGTAGTCTACATAAATAATAAATAAATTATCGATCTCCACAAGAACTGGAATATACTAACAGTAGGTTGTTTAGAATAAAAATAAAAGTAAACAATTTGGGGATTTGATTGGGTTTGTATTGTGTGAAGTAAAAAAAAAGAAACAAAAGTAACAAACACTTTTTAGAAGAAAAGGTGCAACTAAAGTACTCATGGAATGCATTCACAGTGCTACACGGAAATATTGCAGTGAGAAATAACTATCATACTTTGCATAACAAACGTTGTAAAGACTCGACCCAAACCATTAGTCTAAACCTAGGTCTTTATCCTAATGCATGAAAATATGACATCACAACTTTAATTGAGCATGCTTTCATAAAACAAATACTTTAATAATTAAATGAACATCGTTCGAAGGTTTTAAAAATAAAGTAAGGGTACCCGAGTAAAATTCAATACAAAACAGTTCTTAAATGTCATAAGCAATACATGCCCTAAATAGTTCATGCAGAAGAATTCAAACTAGAAATAAAGACAGTAGAGTAAATGCAGCAGTATCTAATGGTCATCTTTAGCACAGTCAGTCACCCATGTAAAGTCCTGATATACATGTGGGAATTCCATAATGGAAAGGGTGAGTTTTGACACTCAACAAGGATCCTCAACTCGGGATCAGTCATAAATACTATCAACAGCCGATAGCAAATACACATGCATTTAAGTATATTTTCAAAATTACCGTAGATAAATCAATTTCCAAAAATATCCTTGAAGGTAAAAAACTAATTTAACAACTCTTTCCTTTTTAAATTTCTATTTTCCTTCTATATCGTCTCAATCACAAGGAAGTAGACAAATGGTTATTAAAATAATGAATAAAAATAATCCTCTCTCTCTTCCCTAAATAATTTCCTATCTTGCCCCTCCATGGCAATTGACTTCTTATTCAAATGATTTATTTCATATTATTCCATTTTCCTTATCTCCATTACTTCTTTATTTTATCATTAGAAAAATCTTTCCTTCTCTCTTTATTTTATTATTACAATTGCCTTATTATTAATTTCAAATTCCCTTAATTTCATACCTAAAACTTGCAATATAGAAAATATATAATTTTCATGGTCTATTTAGGAAATCTTATTTAAAAGGAAAAACAATAGAAAACCAAATTCTGATTTAAGGATTTCCTTCTTAAATACTAATTGTCATCTTAGGTCATTTAATTAATTTGAAAAAATTGGAAGAGACCAAATAAAACAAAATCTATAATTTTCTAATTAAAATATTTGGAAATTTCGGGGCGTTACAAACGTCCGCTTTCGCATTCGTTCGCATTGAACCCAAATTCCATTATAACATAATGTAAATTTTCACCGACGGGATGTATGCAGCAGTAACACGTTTATTCCTAAACTCCAATTTAAAGCATAAAAGGCTGTATACTAACCTAGTGAACCTGAAACTAGCTTTAGATTGTTCAATTTTCCAAGTCAAAACCTATTAGTGCGTGTGGATGGATGGTCACCACTTAATATTGAGATTTGAACCCAATCAAACATGCTTTGGTCATTTCCTCCCTAGATCTAGTTAACACATGTGTAAGCAATTCCAATTTCCCCTAGCCTAGCTTTAATGGATTTAGTTCATAATGCAATCAGAAAACACACACAATGATATGAAAAATATCATACTGAAAGTTGTATTAATCAATGCAAAAATGAGTCTTTGAAAGAAATCAATAAACAAGAAGACAAGGGTGTGAACTCTCTCGTGTTCCAACCCGCGCTCTCTCCTTCATGGTTCATCTTAATCTCTTCTTTTAATCTCTTGATTCACAGCTAAATCACTGCAACAGATTTTCTCTTATGGATTTCACGAATCTCATCTTTGCTGAATCGGGTATGAATCTCGTAATTGTTGTAGTTTGTCCCACTCGCGGTTTTCCAGTTGACATTCGCTCTTTGATTCTTTCTTTATCTGATTAATTGAGGCTTTTAGCATCTAACTAAATTTGTGGCTCCCGCATTGATTTTATTTTGCATTCTTTTTGGTTTCCACTTTTGATTGCAATGCATCCATTCTGCACTGCTTCCTTTTGGTCTCTTCTTTCCATCATATTACCTTAGTGTCTGCTCCGCATAAGTCCTTTCTACAAAAATCATTTATCAGCGCACAACTGATGGTATTTGCGATTCCAATGCTAATATACTGAATAGTAATTAATTCTAAGTAGACTTATGCTAAGTACACTCGGAATCACTTATGTGCAAGTATACGCGGTCGGAAATTGCAGCAAGTAATAAATATATAAAATTTATCAATCCCACAAAAAATTTGAAGCGCATTGATAAATATTAAGGGTAAAAAAATGTAAAATGACATGAACAAGTTTCATAGAGTTGAGTTTGGTGTATGCAGGAATTGAATTACTAATGCAAATATTAATGTTGACACTTATGTTAATGCAGATGCTGACACTATTGTAAATTTAAGTTGCTTTATTTAACTAGCAATTAGAACAGAACACACTATGTTGCTTGGTGATGCAGAAATCATGTTACCCAACCGCAAAAATGCTTCAGCATTTATGAGTGTAGAACTCAGCTTCCGCTGCAACGCTACAAGGTTAAGTTCAAGGTTTCGCATGCGTTAGCGGAGTTACACTATAACTCCCATTTCGTAGCGCGAAAAGAGTCTTCGTGCAATACTATCATAACCTGCTGGGTCATCCGCCAAGTTCCTCTTCTGAGTAAGCTAGAGGCTAGCATACGTGGGTAGCGAGTCGACGCATACTTAATTTAAATGCAACATTATAAATTTGATCACTCACATGTGAGTTTGTCTTAATCTTTAATTAAACATGCTTCTTAAACATGAATGCAGAATGTGGAAAGAGATATGCTGACAATTAATCTAAGCAAGATGAGTTGTCATGAGAAAATGAATACATGCTGGACTAAACTTCAAGACCACTTCCGAAGCACTTGACTGCAACCTGCTTGTACAATGCCTGTAGGTTTGCCAATAACACCAGCCTTTTGCATGCAACTAGTGAAAGGGTTATTCCTAACTTCTTTTGACCTCCCGATTCCACTGCTAATATATTGAACAATAACTAATTCTTATGCAAATGCAATAGGAATCACTTACGTGCAAGTATAAGCGATTGGGAATTGCAGCAAGTAATAAGTATATAATTTTATCGATCCCATAGAGATTGATGTCTAGAGTAAATACCACTTAAGTCAGAGTTGTGTGAAAAGTTAAATAGAATGTATAAAAGTGGTTTTTTTTTGTTTAATGCGATAAGACAAAATGCAGAAATAAAATGCATGAAATGAGTAATGCTAACTATTGTAACGGCCGACAGGGCCGGTTATGTAATTGTTAATTGCCCGAAAAATTATGAGTCGATTTGAATGGGATCGGGAATTTTGGTGAAGACATTTGGGCTTGGAAAAAGGTAAAAATAAATAGGGAATTAAATAGCGCGTCGAGTGAGATTCAAGCCAAGGACGCGCTGCAACCTAGGCAAGGGTCGCTGCCAATCGAGCCACTGAGCGCTCTTGTGCTTCTAAACGCGCGATCTTCTATTTGAACCTATTCGATGCGAGTTTTGGTTTAAAAGGAAATTTTCGCCCGAAGCTTCTTCCTCCTTCTTCTTCCTCGCGATTTTCCTTCTCCCTTTCTCCCCGACCGACCGAGCTTTTCCTTACGATTCCGTCCTTCTCCAGCTCCATTTCGACCGAAATCTCCCTCCATTTTCGAAGTTGAGTTCCAATTCCGGGCAGCAGGTAAGGTTCTCTTCCTCTCTTCTTCGATCCGAGTCCCCTGCTTCTGGGCTTCGTTTTCCGGTCGTGTTGAAGTGATTTGTTGGGTGGGTTTTGTGCAGCTGGAGTAGAGGAGTTCGACCAACCATAAATCGATCGTCCAATCCTCCCCTATCGGCCGAATTCGAGCTTCCTTTCCATCGCAAGTCGCGTGCTCTGTCATTGCCTGCACCGCCGAGCAAAGCGCGCAGATCGCCGTGCGTGCTCGCGCGCGTCCTCGCCCAGCTCCGTGTCACGCCGCGCGCCCCTGCATCACCAACGCCCTGTTCGTCCGCGCGCAGCTCGCGCCCCAGCGCCCGTCCGCGCCCCAGCGCCCGTCCGCGCGCCAGCGCGCCCACGCGCCCATTCCTGCGCCCCAGCGCACCCAGCTAGCCCCATTGCTGCCCCGTTCGTGCAATCGGCTCGTTCGTGCGTTCGTCGAGCCTCGTGAGTTGCTCCCGAGATGAGCCTTGTTTATTTTATTATATTTAGGCCTATTGTGTGATTTTTGTTGTGATTGATAGGTTCTCGGTAGCTAGTTCGGGTTCGTTCGCCATTTAGGTTTTCGTGTCAAATCGTCCCCGACCAAGGTAAGGATTTCTTACCGGAGTTGTGTGGACCCTGCGATATTATATGTGATTGCTGATTGATTTCTTGTTTGTGTTTATTGACATGTGTAGCTAGGTATTCTATTCTGAATTCCCGATTAGCATGATTTTCCTGATTAATTCTCATGTTAATCCATGCTAGGTTGTTCCTTTCTGGCATGCTCGTATCTGTTTCTTGCTTCGTAGTATCATGCTAGGCTCTTTGTATTCTTATTGAGCACGTATTGGATTTTATGGAATTGTTTGCTTCGATTGCTAGGGCGAGTTAGAGTTGCGGGTAGATAGCATCATCGGGCCCGATGCATAAAGTACCTTGCATCCATGGCGGGACGTCGAGGCGTTGCTCCGTCCCTGGACCCCGTGAGGGATTAGCTAACCCAAGCGGTAGGCCCTGCAATCTTGGGTGAGGGTGGCAGACTGTTAAATGCCCCAACGGTCGGGATGATGACTTGGCATTGCCTCGTCCACGGCAGCCGGCATGTCCTCAGCATGTTTGGCATTAGCCCCTGATTGCCACCTGTTAAGGTAAGGGCGGTTTCCTGGTGTAAGCCTACCACGACCCGTTTCCTTAGCCTCAGGTGCGGTGGTTCAGGCTGACATAGTTTACGTGTCTCAGGTCTCACACCCTATGTCGTCGGTGACACCGATCCGAGATTTAGTTAGGCGTGGTGACTGGACATGGGCAGCTTGCCTCTAGACCCGGCACCCCCCAAAGTCTGCAGTAGCACGCGGTACATGCTTACGCTCATTACAGCGCCTACCGGAGAGCTCATCGAGATCTTGAGCCAGTGTACCTTTCGTCGACAGTAGACAGGCTGAGGCCGGGACTTGTTTCTCGTATAGGGCGACTTGTGTGGTGATATTATTCCGGACTAAGACCCTAAATTGGCATCCGAGGCCCAAGTGTGGGCTAAGCTATGTGCTCTATTCTGTGTTTATATTCATAGCTTGCATACGCTCATCGAGATGACCATGTATATCGTATTGTACCCTGGTTAGATTCTTCTTGAGTAATTCGTTACTCACCCTTATTATTGTGGTTTTTCCACAGGTAACCAAGTTGCGAGACAGAATGGCTGAAGGAGGAGCTGTGATCATGGGGCTCAGTCATCAAACTCTGATTTTGTGGTATGACTCTTTATGTTTTGTTTCTCCTGAATGCATGTAGCCGGGCACGGAGCCCTATGATGTTTTGTAAATGTTTTGTGGATTCCAGCATTTTGTATCTGAACAGGTTTTTAATGGTTTTTAGTAAATCGATCGTCGAGTAAACTTTGGAAATGCCTTTATCTTGGAACAGTGCTTGGAAACAGAACAGTTCAGGAAATTGTCTAGTTTTTAAAGGGGTTATTTTGAATGTTTTGTTTTAATTGGAATCCGAAATCATGTCTGTTTAATGTCCTTTACTTTGAATGCATGCATTGGGGTAAGGGCCCATTTAGTGCCCCATTTCGGGTCGGTCCCTTACAGTTGGTATCAGAGCTCAGAGTCATAAATTCTGTAGTTTGACCTTTTGTTGTAGGTCGTTTTCCCATGATCACTAGCACTCCGATAGTCATCAGGTACGCCTAAGTTTGCTATTTGTTGTAGAAAAAGGGTTAAGAATTTACAATACCTGTCATCTAGTGTATGCCTTGTGTAGTGTTGTGGAGCGGAGACGAGCAGGTTCTGACTCGTTATTGGTTTGGGTATAGAGCACCATCATGCCAACTTCCCGCAGTGTGTGATGTATGTTGTGGCTTGTTGAGGTATCCAGATAGATTCGGATGCCCTGGGACATCGTTCCAGTGGGAGGTAGAGATTGGACTCCCATAGGCCAACTGTGGCCCAGTTGATGGTTTTCCCCTAGTGAGAGGGTGGAGGTGCTTTGCCTTGGAATGCCACTCCAAGAGAGGAGTTAGCTGTGGTTGTGCTGATGTGGATGTTTGTGGAGCAGGTCCCCGTGTGGACTAGCCTGGGTAGCTCAAGTGTTGATCTTGAGCCTTGATAGATTATTTGGTTATCCAGAGAGTGGTTGCAAAGTTGGTAGCCTTCGAGGAGATTGATGAGGCATCTTTGTGCTTCTGTGAAGTGTGGTTGTTTGTAGCCAGTAAGCCGGAACCTTGTAGTTAAGGGTGCAAAGAAGCGGTGTTCCCTACTGATTTGGATCCGTTGGTGGTTTCCTCGCTTGTTTGGTAGAATTGAACACTCTTCTTTTGGTAAGCCCTAGAGTAGGGCTAGCCGCTTCATGTTGAGAGCCGGCGCAGAGTTTGTTGAGCATCATGTGGAGATGCAAGAGTAGGTCGTGAGCCTTCACTTGATGAGATGCCTTAGGCATGGTTGTTGGAGTTGAGCCCTTGTATGCCGAGCCGAGTTCGTGTCCTTTGGAGGTTGTGACCTTGTTGGCCCCGTTGGTAGTAAGATGTGGATTTGGTAGTAGTGGCACTTGAGGTGCATTGGTTGGTGTGCCGCTTTGGCACTAAATCTGGTTCAGGCCTGAGTTTGGCATGGGCATAGCAGATGGTTATATGCCGTTCGGAGTTTAGTGTACTACTTTAGCCTTGGATCCGTTTATGGTAGTTGCACCTGTGTAGGTCGTGCAAAAAGGGCTAGTTCAGTGGTAATCAAAGGACTTCAAGCGAAAGGATGTTCGAGAGGAGCCGGAGCCTTTTCCCAATGTTACTGGAGGTTGAGTAAGTCAAGCAGGTTGTCGGTTGGTAAGTGTTAGTGCGCGTGCATCTCACGCTAGTGTTAAGGCCAAGAGATCCTTGTGGTAGGTAGTGCGGTCAACTACCTTCGAGTGCCTAAATCTCAGGAGAGTTGAGCATCGTAGAAGCAAGTTGGGTCCAGTTGAGGGACCATGAGTTGGATGCCTATGAGGTGAGTTGGACGCCTTGTGAGAGGAGTTGGATGCCTTATGGGTAAGCACCCTTGGTAGAGGCATGGTAAAGTAAGTTTGGTTTGGCATGGTTATGCTTTGGTAGAGCAAGGTTGCCACAGCTTCGAGCATCGTGTGGAGATGGAACTTTGGGTGTTCCGTTGATTGGTTGTATCTCTGCCAGGAGCTAGTGTGGCTTTTGGGAAAAGCATTTGTTAGTCTTGGATCACTAAATGAAGGTTGGGAGTTGTGCACACAAGTGTGTTTTGTGTGGTTCGTTCTGTGGCGAGAGTTTCAGATCCATATAGGGTTTGCTTTGGGGATCTGGTGCTCAGTTCTTGGAAAAGTTGGACTCCAGGTGGATGTTGTAAGACTTTAGTGAGGTGGTAAGGATACCATGCTCGTGGTATCAGGTTGTTGCTTAGGTAAGATTTGTTAAGTTGGACCTAAGCTTGGTTGGCAGATCTTCTTGTTGATCATCATGGCTGAGAGAGTTGTTCGGATCCTCTTGGTTCCCAAGGAGTTGGAGTTGGCCAGCATGGTTGTGTTGCTGGAAAATGGAGTTGTTGTTGTTCAGGCAGTTGGCGGTAGGCCGTTAGTTGGCAGTGGGTGTTGAAGGTTGTCGGAGAACCCTAGGTTGTGGAGAGCCTCTCTAGAGCTCAGTCAGGCCCAGGTAGTGAGTTTCAGTTGGCAAGCTGGAGCCTTGTAGTTTGTAGCCTCGGGTGAGTTTTTGACAGTCTTGGTAGCCTAGCAAGTTAGTATTTGTTTGGAGTAGAGTCCGGATTGGTTCCGGTATGGTGGCAAGTTGATGCTTGGTGTTGACCAAGGTGTGGATTGGAATTTCTAGAAGTCAGTTTTGCTCGTGGGGCGAATGGTTCGTGCCCTGTTGGTTGTCTTCCTGTTTCCAGGAAAGTTGAGAGTTGCCCCGTTGGTATTTGGAGGTTCAATCCGTGGTAGACCCCTGTTGCTACCCCGTCAGATTTTGATCTTGTTGCTTTGGTAGAAGCAAGACAGTGAGTGCATGTGAAGCTCTCTGTCCTTCGGTTGTCTGCTCGTGGGAGCCGTTTCTTTCTGGGTTTGGCAGGTTACTACCGTCGGTTTGTTAAGGACTTTTTCGCCATAGCCTCGCCCCTCACTCGTCTGACGAGGAAGGGTGTCGAGTTTGTTTGGGACGGTAAGTGTGATGAGAGCTTTGCCAGGCTCAAGCGTAGTTTGACTTCAAAGACACGAGTGTTGGCGATCCGGGGGACAGTGGTTTTGTGGTCTACAGCGATGCTTCCAAGTTCGGGTTGGGTTGTGTGTTGATGCAGCTCGGGAAGGTCATTGCTTATGCTTCCCGCCAGCTGAAGCCATATGAGCAGAACTATCCGACTCATGATATGGAGTTGGCAGTAGTGGTGTTTGCACTGAAGATTTGGAGGCATTATCTGTATGGTGAGCGGATTCAGATGTTTACCGATCACCAGAGCCTCAAGCATCTGTTTACTCAGAAGGAGCCGAATATGAGGCAGAGGAGATGGTTAGAGTTGGTGAAAGATTATGACTGCGAGGTTTTGTACCATCCGGGCAAAGCAAAGGTTGTAGCTGATGCTTTGAGTAAAAGGACGTCGCACTCCGCGGTGTTGTTGAGTTCCCAGCCCAGATTGCAGCGAGAGTTTGAGCGGGCTGAGGTTGCAGTGTTGTTGGGTGAGGAATTCTTGCCAGAGTAGCTCGATTGATGATCCGACCATCGATTAGACAGCGGATTATTGATAGTCAGCTGAGTCACCCCGCACTTAAGAGATTGTTTGACAGAGTTAGTGCTGACGGAGATTTTGATTTCGTATATTCACCAGACAGTGGGCTGACGTATAGAGGCCGGTTGTGTGTTCCGGATGTTGCAGGATTGCGAACAGAGTTGCTCTCAGAGGCCCACAGTTCTCCGTTTGCTTGGCACCCCGGGGGTACCAAGATGTATCAGGATATTAAGCAGACATTCTGGTGGATGGGTATGAAGAGAGATGTTGCGGAGTTTGTCAGTCGATGTCTCACTTGTCAGCAAGTGAAGGCACCCAGGCAGAGACCAGACGGTTTGTTGCAGCTGCTGAGTGTACCTCAGTGGAAATGGGAAGAGATCTCCATGGACTTTATTTCTGGTTTGCCGAGGACTCCGAGGAAGTTCTCTTAGATTTGGGTGATAGTCGATCGATTGACTAAGAGCGCACACTTCATTCCCGGTAGAGACACTTATACCGTGGAACAGTGGGCGTAGTTGTTTTTGGAACAGATTGTTCGCTATCACGGTGTGCCTGTGAGGATTGTGTCTGACCGTGATTCGAGGGCTTGTGTGTTGGATTTCCCGGGCAGTTGGGACCAGTACCTGTATCTGATGGAGTTTGCATATAACAACGATTATCGATCGGCGATCTCGAGATGGCTCCATTCGAGGCTTTATATGGTAAGCGTTGCCGATCTCCGTGTGTTCGGGAAGAGGTTGGTGATAGGCGTGTTTTGGGTCCCGAGTTGCTGCAGTTGACCAATGGTGCCGTGCAGAAGATTAGAGCTCGTATGTTGACAGCTCAGAGTAGACAGAAGAGTTACGCCGATGTTCGGCGTCGGGATTTGGAGTTTCAGGTTGGTCAGCATGTGTTCCTAAAGGTCGCACCGATGCGAGGTGTTTTGAGTTTTGGCAAGCGTGGAAAGCTGAGTCCCCGTTTTGTTGGTCCGTTTGAGGTTCTGGAGAGGATCGGCAAGGTTGCTTATCGATTAGCCTTGCCTCCGTCATTGTCAGCAGTGCACAGTGCTTTTCATGTTTCGATGTTGAGACAGTGCGTGCCGGATCCGTCGCACATTGTTGATTTTGAGCCGTTGCAGCTGAATGAGGATTTGAGCTTCGAGGAGAAGCCAGTGGGGATTCTTGCTTTTGAGATAAAGACACTGCGTAATCGTGATATCCGGTTGGTAAAAGTTCAGTGGAGGAGTCAGAGTTCAGAGGAAGCCACTTGGGAGCGGGAGGATGAGATGAGATTGCAGTATCCCGAGCTGTTCCAATCTTAAGTGACTTTCGAGGACAAAAGTCTTATAAGGGGGGAATATTGTAACGGCCCGGAAATTTCATCCCGGTCTTCCCGGGTTACCCAGGGGCATTTTGGTAATTTTGGTCGGGCCGACAGGGCCGGTTATGTAATTGTTAATTGCCGGAAATATTATGAGTCGATTTGAATGGGATCGGGAATTTTGGTGAAGACATTTGGGCTTGAAAAAAGGTAAAAATAAATAGGGAATTAAATAGCGCTTCGAGTGAGATTCGAGCCAAGGACGCGCTGCAAGCTAGGCAAGGGTCGCTGCCAATCGAGCCACTAAGCGCTCTTGTGCTTCTAAACGCGCGATCTTCTATTTGAACCTGTTCGATGCGAGTTTTGGTTTAAAAGGAAATTTTCGCCCGAAGCTTCTTCCTCCTTCTTCTTCCTCGCGATTTTCCTTCTCCCTTTCTCCCCGACCGACCGAGCTTTTCCTTGCGATTCCGTCCTTCTCCAGCTCCATTTCGACCGAGTTCTCCCTCCATTTTCGAAGTTGAGTTCCAATTCCGGGCAGCAGGTAAGGTTCTCTTCCTCTCTTCTTCGATCCGAGTCCCCTGCTTCTGGGCTTCGTTTTCCGGTCGTGTTGAAGTGATTTGTTGGGTGGGTTTTGTGCAGCTGGAGTAGATGAGTTCGACCAACCATAAATCGCTCGTCGAATCCTCCCCTATCGGCCGAATTCGAGCTTCCTTTCCATCGCAAGTCGCGTGCTCTGTCGCTGCGCAGATCGCCGAGCCACGCCACGCATCGACCGTGCTCGCGTGCGCGTCCTCGCCCAGCTCCGTGTCATGCCGCGCGCCCCTGCATCGCCAACGCCCTGTTCGTCCGCGCGCCAGCGCGCGCCCACATGCCCATTCCTGCGCCCCAGCGCGCCCAGCTAGCCCCATTGCTGCCCCGTTCGTGCAATCGGCTCGTTCGTGCGTTCGTCGCGCCTCGTGAGTTGCTCCCGAGCTGAGCCTTGTTTATTTTATTATATTTAGGCCTATTGTGTGATTTTTGTTGTGATTGATAGGTTCTCGGTAGCTAGTTCGGGTTCGTTCGCCATTTAGGTTTTCGTGTCAAATCGTCCCCGACCAAGGTAAGGATTTCTTCTTTGAGTTGTGTGGACCTGCGATATTATATGTGATTCTTTGATTGATTGCTTGTTTGTGTTTATTGACATGTGTAGCTAGGTATTCTATTCTGAATTCCCGATTAGCATGATTTTCCTGATTAATTCTCATGTTAATCCATGCTAGGTTGTTCCTTTTTGGCATGCTCGTATCTGTTCCTTGCTTCGTAGTATCATACTAGGCTCTTTGTATTCTTATTGAGCACGTATTGGATTTTATGGAATTGTTTGCTGATTGCTAGGGCAGGTTAGAGTTGCAGGTAGATAGCATCATCCGGGTCTGATGCATAAAGTACCTTGCATCCATGGCGGGGACGTCGAGCATGCTGCTTCATCCTCGACCCCGTGAGGGATTAGCTAACCCAAGCGGTAGGCCCTGCAATCTTGGGTGAGGGTGGCAGACTGTTAAATGCCCCAACGGTCGGGATGATGACTTGGCATTGCCTCATCCCCGGCAGCCGGCATGTCCTCAGCATGTTTGGCAGTAGCCTCTGACTGCCACCTGTTAAGGTAAGGGCGGTTTCTGGTGTAAGCCTACCACGACCCGCTTCCTTAGCCTCAAAGTGCGGTTCAGCCGACATAGTTTACGTGTCGTGTCTCACCCCTATGTCGGTGACACCGATCCAGAGATTTAGTTAGGCGTGGTGGATGGACATGGGCAGCTTGCCTCTAGACCCGGCACCCCATATAGTCCGCAGCAGAGCACGCGCGGTACATGCTTACGCTCATTACTGGCCGCCGGCCGGAGAGCTCATCGAGATCTTGAGCGATGTACCTTTCGTCGACGATGAGAGCGGTGAGGCGGGACTTGTTTCTCGTATAGGGCGACTTGTGTGGTGATATTATTCGGACTAAGACCCTAAATTGGCATCCGAGGCCCAAGTGTGGGCTAAGCTATGTGCTCTATTCTGTGTTTATATTCATAGCTTGCATACGCTCATCGAGATGACCATGTATATCGTATTGTACCCCGGTTGGGGATTCTTACTGAGTAATTCGTTACTCACCCTTATTATTGTGGTTTTTCCACAGGTAACCAAGTTGCGAGACAGAATGGCTGAAGGAGGAGCTGTGATCATGGGGCTCAGTCATCAAACTCTGATTTTGTGTTATGACTCTTATGTAGCCGGGCACGGAGCCCTATGATGTTTTGTAAATGTTTTGTGGATTCCAGCATTTTGTATCTGAACAGGTTTTTAATGGTTTTTAGTAAATCTCTGATCAGAGTAAACTTTGGAAATGCCTTTATCTTGGAACAGTGCTTGAAACAGAGAGCAGTTCCAGGAAATTGTCTAGTTTTTAAAGGGGTTATTTTGAATGTTTTGTTTTAATTGGAATCCGAAATCATGTCTGTTTAATGTATTTTACTTTGAATGCATGCATTGGGGTAAGGGCCCATTTAGTGCCCCCTTTCGGGTCGGTCCCTTACAACTATGCATTCTTAGAGAATGCTAAGAGTGCGGACTAGCTAGTGAATGTCTTACATCCCTAACAATTATCACTTTCGTGACTCATGATTTATGAGTGAACAAGCTTCCGCTGCGAACACCATACTAAGCACATGGCGACGTAAGTAGTAGTGGGGTTATTCGTAATGCCCTAAATGATGAACAACTGTTCAGTCAATCCTAAAGTTGCGTATTGGGTCAACATGCGATTCCTCTTCCGATTCTTCGCAAGGTACATGCGTAGGTAACTAATCGCCGCATGTATATATAAGTAAATATTCAGCAGCGTAACATTCAAAGACCTACACCAATAACATGCTCTATTCATACTTAATCATCATAACTCCTATAACGCAAATATAGTAAATGAACATCAAACAAAAGTTTAAATCAGACGATTTTATTACGATTAGAATAATGTCTAAATACTATAACTACTCCTAATAAAAACAATAAATGGAATTGGCACGGTTTAGGTGAGTAGTCTCCTTGTCATTAGTTCCCACAGCACTACCATCAGCTTCTTCGTAGTAGACTCACGTTCCTCGATTGGTTTATGGCCAACCGACCAACTCAATGGATTCCACTCCTTTCTTTGGTATTTATAGGATGGAATTTCGTGATCCGCAAGAGATGTGAGCTGTACAAATCTTCATTAATGCATATTCCATGATTTCCCTCTAGATTTATTCGATTGCCATTGCCTTGATTGCATAATTGATTCTTCTTATTCTTTCTTTGTAGATGAATATTTGTCGATCATAATTCCTTCTTGGTTCAACATATCTTTATAATCCGCCCAGTGTTCGCGTCACTGCCTTTTCCTTGATGTTGTGCAAAATCCTGATAAATATGTAAATTAGGTATAGTTGAATTGCAATTTGTGCTAAAGTGAATATTCATGCTTTGGATGCGATATTATGATAGCATGCATATTTTCTAAGTTATTTCTCCTTATTTCCTCTAAGAACGAAGATATTTCTTTGCCTAATTATTAAAGTAATGCATTCTAAACAGCCTAAAATATGCTCTCTTTGAGAGTCATCACACCCCCAAACTTACATCATTGGTTGTCCTCAAGCAATGCTTATCTTCTTAAGATACTTATTTCATTAACACAACATTTCTATATTTTTTTTCGTCTACTTTCATGATTTTTAACACACATCTTATTTCCAGGAAGAAAACTTCATTCTCCTTGCAGTTTTCAAATTTCCAATAGATTCAGTTTAAACTCTAAAATCTGCCGCTTTTCTTCCGTTTTCCCTTGACAAACTCTAAATTTTCTGCGTGTTTTGGTATTTCAGCCCACTTGGAGTACTCATGTAATGCTTTAGCAGCCTTTAGAATTAGCGCATTTCTTGCAACTGTATAACTCTAATAGCCTTCCGAGTTTTTGCATAGCTTGTTGAACTGATGCACTAGGCTATCTATATTTATGAGCATCTGCTCACTTTCTTCCTGGCCCTTTTCGCCCATGCTTTCCATCTTCCTTGGTTGGATTTTTAATAATTTATCAGTTGGCTTCGTTTGCACCCCTTAATCTCTGCACAGTTGTGTAATAGTGTGTGGGTAAAATAGCTTCTTACGATTAGCTGAGGCCCATCGCTGAATCTGCCCTTCAAATATCCTTCCTAAGTTAACACTTACTCCGCTTTTGATTGCAGAAAGTAGTAGTGCTTGCTCTCTGCTGACTATTTGTGCATTTCTCGAGGGTATAATTGCGTTTTTTATGAAAGTAATCCACCATTGCAACTCAGGCTTGACATCCTTCATCATGAATGTCCAGCAGTTTCTCCACTTGGCTCCTTCTATACCAATTACTCTTATGCATTCTTGTAGTTGCGGCTTGGTTGATTTCATCAGCAGCCGCCATCCTTCATCTCTATATTCGTTTGGCAGATAAAAGACTTCATTAAATGTCATCGAGCTACAATCAATTAGTTGCCTTTCTACTCGAGAGAAGAACTTCCTCTCTTTATTTAGATTCGCGTAGAATTGGTGAACCCAATCTTGTCTTGCATCAAACCTTGGTGTGGCCAGACTTCCCCAACCTAAGTTATCTATCTTTTGGAAAGTAGCATGGGTCATGAATGCATTTGGCCAACCTTGATCTTTCCAAAACCTCTTTTTTAGTAAGGCAGCATAGCTGACTTCAACAGGTTCTACTGCACCTTGTTCCAATCTTCTTTCACCCTTTTGTCCCTTACGGTACAGAGCGTTGCTTAAAGCCATTTGAAAAGGATGTAAAAGGTTCAACTTTTGGATAAGACAAGGTTTAAGTTCGATGATCAAGTTTCCTCAAACCAAGTTTATATAGAGGTTAAGTATTCAATTCAGAATCTTCGAATAAGGAAAAAAATCAATGTTCAAGGAAAGTATCTCAATTTATTCGTTCCAATTCCTTATTGAATGAAAAACTATAAAAATGGAAAATTCAAAAAATCGAAATAATTCCTAAAATTACGAAATAAAATAAAATATCCTAAAAATCAAATAAATGTTGTGTAAAGTCAAAGATACTGGATTTTCGCATTCCAGGAATGCTGTTGAGCAGATTTGGCCAGAATTTTTTTGCTAATTTCGTCCGGCATAGTAAGTCCATAGTTTGGCCATATTATGATTTTGGGGGCGACACCATCTTCCTGCCTTTCTTCTCCATGCGCCTAAATGCATAGAACTCCTATCACATACACGACTGATAGGATGTAAATTATGTGTAAACTTTGTTGAATTGCCCACGTGTCGTTGCTTCGACGAATCAATTCCTGCGATGTGTGCTTTGTTGTTAACAAGAAGAACTTAGTTACCATGAGTGGTAAATTGAGGTTTTCAACGTTATATTCTTCTTCGTGCAGATGAATGGAGTCCACATCTTCCCTTTCGGGTTGATGCATACTTGCTTCTACAGGTTCACACTCGGTATGCCCTCTTGTTGGCTGTTTTCACCTTCAGTCATCTTTTCAACATTGGTCATGGAGCTTTCTTCGTTGTTTTCTTCAACACCTTCTGTTTCATATGCTTCGGAGGCTGCTGGGGTGGCAAACCTTACCCAACCTCTTCTTGTTCCTTGTATCGTCGCTCCTGCTCTCTTTCTATTTCTACAAGCTGTAGTTCCCTAACCTCTTGTGCCTTGGCTATAGTGGCTGCTAAAAAATCCTCTCATGAGAGATCTTTCTCATAGAGCAAATCCAATGCCTCCTCGTTAAGTAGGTCGGCCTTTAAATATGATCTTTTTGCATGTCTATTGCTTGATGCATAGGTTCCTTCTAGTTCCCGTAAAGAGTACTTGTTTGTGTTATGGGGTTACTGAGGTCCTGATATGATACCATTGTCCTTCAACCATCGTGTTCTCCTTAGCTGCTCTTCTTCCTCTACAGTCATATCCATCGGAGACTGCCCAGAAGTATACTATTGCTGATAGAAGCTGCTATTGTCTTCCCAATATTGCGACCGGAAAATTTCATTTGTATGAAGATGTGCTCCGTTAAACTCCTCCGCATAGCCTTGTTGTTGTAAGTTGTGTAAATAGTGTGAAATATAGTACTGCGTCCATTGCTGATTAGGCTCCATTAATTAGTTGAGGTGATGAATTTCTCTTGGACTCTGTTCCCTGGTGATCAAACTAATTCGGACTTCACGTTTCCCTGAAATAAAAAAGAATTTAATCTTTAAACAATTAAGAACTACTCCTTCCTAAGTATATTAACTCTAAATAATCAATCCCCAGCAACGACGCAAAAAAATTGACCTTGTGATTCTACTGCTAATATATTGAACAGTGACTAATTCTTATGTGAATGCAATAGGAATCACTTACCCGCAAGTATACGCAGTCGGGAAATGCATCAAGTAATAAGTATATAATTTTATCGATCCCATAGAGATTGATGTCTAGAGTAAATACCACTTAAGTCAGAGTCGTGCGAAAAGTAAAATAGAATGTATAAAAGTGGTTTTGTTTTGTTTAATGCGATAAGACAAAATGCAGAAATAAAATGCATGCAATGAGTAATGCTAACTATGTATTCCTAGAGAATGCTAAGAGTGCAGGCTAGCTAGTGAATATCTTACTTCCCTAACAATTATCACTTTCGTGACTCATGATTTATGAGTGAACCAGCTTCCGCTGCGAACACCATACTAAGCACATGGCGACGTTAGCAGTAGTGGGGTTATTTGTAATGCCCTAAATGATGAACAACTATTTAGTCAATCCTAAAGTAGCGTATTGGGTCAACATGCAATTCCTCTTCCGATTCTTCACAAGGTGTGTGTGGGTAGCTAATCGACGCATGTATATATAAGTAAATATTTAGCAGTTTAACATTCAAAGACCTACACCAATAACATGCTCTATTCATACTTAATCATCATAACTCCTATAACGCAATCATAATAAATGAACATCAAACAGAAGTTTAAATCAGACAATTTTATTACAACTAGAATAATGTCTAAATAGAATAACTACTACTAATAAAAACAATAATTTGAATTGGCACAGTTGAAAGTGAGTAGTCTCCTTGTCATCAGTTCCCACAACACCACCATCAGCTTCTTCGTAGTAGACTCACGTCCCTGGATTGGCTTATGGCCAACCGACCAGCTCAATGGATTCCGCTCCTTGCTTTGGTATTTATAGGATGGAATTTCGTGATCTGCAAGTAGATATGAGCTGTACAAATCGTCATTAATGCATATTCCATGATTTGCCTCTAGATTTATTGGATTGCCATTGCCTTGATTGCATAATTGATTCTTCTGATTCTTTCCTTGTAGATGAATCTTTGTCGATCGTAATTCCTTCTTGGTTCAACATATCTTTGTAATCCGCTTAGTGTTCACGTCATTGCCTTTTCCTTGATGCTGCACGAAATCCTGCTAAAAACGTAAATTAGGCACAGTTGAATTGTGATTTGTGCTAAAGTGCAGATTCATGCTTTAGATCCGATATTATGAATGCATGCAAATTTTCTAAGTTATTTCTCCTTATTTTCTCTAAGAACGCAGATATTTCTTGGCCTAATTATTAAAGTAATGCCTCCTAAACAACGTAAAATATGCTCTCTTTGAGAGTTATCACACCCAAACTTACATCATTGATTGTCCTCATGCAATGCTTATTTGCATAAGATGATTATTTCATTAACTCAGCATTTCTATATTTTTTTTTTCGTTTACTTTCATGATTTTTAACACACATCTTATTTTTTTTCTTACATGACTCTTAAGTTAGTAAAATTAATTCAAGACATCAATTCTTGTGGAGAACGATAAAATAAATACTATCATTTGCCTCAATTTCCACTACGTATACTTGTGTAAAATGTGATTCTAGAGCATAGACTTTAGAAATAACGTCTTAACTTAAAATTAATCATTAGAATATTTACCGCACATTCGGATTTGCAACCACTTACCCGATATGAAGTATCTTAACTCCACTTCAAAGACCAATAGAAAATCAATTCCACTAACTTGGGGGGTTTAATATAGACTTTGAAGGGTATTCGAACGTCAATTTCAATGATTGGTCAATCAAAGTTTGAAGGAGAAGGTTAACCGCAGACTGAGAGTTTCCCTTCTCTAACCACCAAATAACCCTATCTCTATATTATAACCAACTTTTATCTATCAGTTAAGTTGACAAACGTTGTAACAACAATTGAACAACTACCTAAACTTGTAACTTTAACATCCAATAACACTAAAGCATAAGAAATAAACACAAACCTTAGCCATGAAAAGAAGGACATTGATACCAAGTTTGAAATAGTAGACCACATGGAAAACACAGACATAGATTTTGAAGGAAGGCAAAGGTGTGTTCCCAAAAAACATTCGGTTTAATCAAGCCGGTGAAAAATTTCGAAAGGAAAATTGATAGCTCTTAAATGTAGAGTTATTTAGGCTAATTTCTTAATATATTCTAATGGTATTTTTAAATTAGTTGAATGAATTTTAGATTTAGAATAGCATTAAGATGAGAAATTTATATAAATAGGATGCATGTATGATTTAGGAGCTAAAAAAAAAGAACGGTTAAGGAGAACTAAGGTTTTTGGAGTAAATTATGGATGCCAGATGCTTTTCATACTTAAAAGCTAAAGATCCCATGCTTCGCTAATTGATTGCTATATCTACAAGAATTGGAAACATTATTAGCTTCACATCCAGGAATTGGGAAGGCTAAAAGTATCGCAAATAAGAGCAACAAAGTGAACAACCATAGAACCAAGGGAGCTTCCAAAGATATTCGTGAAGGCCAAAAGATCCACTGCAAAAATGATAAGCGAGAAGATAAAGAACTAATGTGAATCTCACGACATAAGTAAGAGATCCTCTCGCGACAAGATAGTGGAGATAAAGAAAATTAAGATTACTTGCCAAAACAAGTAAGGCTTGCTAATTTCTTATTCTCCAAGAAACTAATTCCTTATTTTCCAAGTATTTAATTTTTTGCCTTCCAAGTATCTGATTCCTTGGTCCCCAAGCATCCTTGAAGCCTATATAAATGAGAAGAATTCAGTTGTCTAAGTGTGCTTGTTTTCGGAGTTCTTATCCCACACTTGGGATTAGAGTTTCTGAAGTGAAGTTCGTGTTCCTACAGACACGTAGTCATGTTCTTCAAGCAATTGCCATTTATTGCTTTTCTTTATCTCTTTCCATTTTAACTTTTCTACTTTGTTTCATTTATTGTTTTCACACAGGCATTATTTCAATGCAATATTATTTATATTTCATTGTCATGCTTCATCTATATTTAACTATGTATGGCTAAACATCTTAGGCGAAGGTTAAAGGGTTGGGGTTGTAGAAGCATGTACTAAGGTATAAGGGAGTTGTTAATTGAAGCATATTGAATCAGAGTTATTAATTTAATAGTAAATATCTAATGATCATTCACATGAACTAGTAAGTAGTTGATTCGAAAGAAAAGATAACTTAAGTCTAATTCGCATGTTCAGTAGATTAGTCACTACAACAATTTCAGGAATAGATGGCGGGCTAAAAAGTAGATTTTCAAAAACACGGATGAAAGGTGGCGGGCAAGGCCTGCTTGCCACCTATTCTTTTCTCCTCCTTTTCTTTCCTTTCTTTCCTTTTCTCTCTCTACCCGAGCCATTTTCCCACTTTTATCTCTTATCTTCTCTTCAACCAAACCCTACCCCCACACCGTCGCCACCGCTTCTCTAGTCATTCCTGGCTGTTTTTCGACCATCAATGCCGCCGCCGCCGCTTCATTAGCCCCAAATTTGTGTATTTCTCCAAAAAACTTGGTAATTTCTTAGTCCATTTTCATTTCTAAAGTTCTTTTTAAGTTTTGTTTCCAAATCTTGTTGTAATCTTTCATATATATTTCAAATTTGTGCATTTATGGAGCAAATCTTTCCATGTATTACAACTTTGTGATAAATGTTAGCCATTTTCTTTCCTTTTTAAGTTCTTTTTAGGTGATTTTTCATGAATGCATTTTGTAATCTTTCCATATATGTTTCTAATTTGTTCATTTGTGCTTCAAATATCATATATGTCTCAAATTTGTGATAAATGTTAGTCATCTTTTTTAAGTGTTTGTTTGTTTCATATGTACATTTGTTTCCAAAGTTAGTTTAAGAAACTTAAATTTTGGATATAATTTCTTCAACTTGTGGCTTGTGTATTATGGTAAATCTTTCTATATATGTTTGTTTTATTGTGTCTTCTTTGTATTAGTTCAATTTTGTATTATTAATGCATGATGAAAAATCTTTCCATGCATGTTGGGTTGATTTTAGCTATATTCTTTGTTGATTAATTTAAGTTTAGTTAGAGAGTGAGGTATGTGAGTCAACTATATTTTTTAAAAAAACATTTGTAGGTTAAGTTTCTCTAGTTGACTAGAATTACTAAAATGGCTATGGATAAGTCGTGGATATTTAAGGATTGAATGTCACCGGAATACGGATTGGGTGTTGAGATATTTATAAAACATTTCATACGACATTCGAAAGGGTTGAATGTCGTTTGTTGTTCATGTTTGAAATGTGTGAATGCCAAGTACCAAAATGTGAATGTAATAAGAGACCATTTATTTTGTAATGGTATCGACCAAAGTTATAACACATGAATTTGGCATGGAGAATCAGTTTCAAGAAAAAGAAATAGTGAAAGTGTTCCAATAGATCAAGTTGTAGATGAGAATGTGGATGACCAGGATGACCCAATAGGAATGTTTGAGGCTGCACAAAATTATTTCAACGACAAATCCCCTTTATTTGAGGAAGCATTAGAGGATGCCAAGAAACCATTGTTCCCAAATTGTAAAGATCGTACCAAGATATCAACACTGATTAAGTTTTATTGCCTAGTCCTAATGAAATTCCAATATCTGCCTATTATGCAAAAAGGATTTAAAGTACCTTAGGAATGAATTATGAAAAGATCTCAGAACTGCCCGATTTTCTATTTGATTACCTGTGTGATTTGGGTCATTATTCGGATGTTCGGATGGGCCGTTAGAGCTATTTTAACCCTTAGGGTATTTTGTACTTTTTGCCCCTGGTCGTGGTTTTGAGGATTTTCAAGATTTCAGGCCATTCCCGCTTTGTCGAAGCTTAATGGTTGTTGGTTGCAAGACCCAGAGGTTTGGGCAAGTTGTTTGGGAAGTTTGGAGGTGTTTTAGAAAATGGCAAAATTAATTGTAATTTTGGTGCTTCCATTGGGTTTTGAGCCCTTGCCCTAAATGGTCTTGGGGAGTTCGTAGGAAAAGAGAGTTTTATTTTTAAAATAAGTTTGCTTGGTAGGGTTTGGAAAGAGGAAGCTTTGGGAAGGGATTTTAGACCTATTTAATTAGGGAAAAGGAAAGAAAATCAAGAAAATCCCTTTTCCCCTTGTTTTGCAATCTCTATCTCTCTCTCTCTCTCTCTCTCTCTCTCTCTCTCCTAGCCGACCTCATCAAGAAACCTTAGCCGCCCTAGCCGCAGACTCCCGGCCACTCGCCCCTGCTCAGCCAGCGCACGCAGGCGGCCAAATTGCTCACCCCAGCGCACAGCAGCCATTTCCACAGACAAGCCCGCAGCGCAGCAGCAGCCCAGCCGCTCCGCACGAGCTACCAGTTACCCAGACGCGCCCAGACCGACCAGACGTCGCGCCAGACAGACGCGCGCGCCGTCCCGCACCAGCCGCCTCAGATCGAGCGCCCTGCTCGCGCTCGCGCGCCGCGCCTTCCCCAAGAGCGTCCGCGTCTCGTGCCGCTTCCGCCGCCGCCGCCGCGCTCAAGACGCGCGCCAACGCCATCGCTCGCCGCGCTCAAAGCAGCGCCGGCGCCCTTCGCCCGCCGCGCCAGGCGCATCGCCAGCAGCCAGCTAAAATCGCTTCTTGCCGCCGAGACCCCGTGCCTTCTCGGTTGGTAATTCCCGAACCTATCCATTTTAGATTTTTAAGTCTGCTTTGGTCTTGATATTTATTTAGGATGCTTTTAAAATGCTTAGGTTGCTCGGTTTCGCTTTAAAGCTCGAGGGTCAGATTTGATTGTGAAAGTTATTCCTACTCGTTTCGTGTAAGGATTTCTTACCGTGGTTGTGTGGACCGCGATGCTATCATGATTGTGCCTTGTATGCTTGGATGTTGTTATGAGTATGTTAGCTATTGAACAAACTTGTGTTTGAAATCTTGCTAGCATGTTGCTTGTTGTTCATGTAAGGGACATGCTAGGTTTGTTCTTCCAACATGCCATGTCTTGTGATTGTATGAAATTTCCAAGTGGGTAGGTTACATGTTTTCTCTTGCTTCCATATCGTGTTGCTCTTGTGTCCCCGATATATTCTCGTTAGTTCCATGCAAGGGGTTTAATTATCTTGGCATACCTTGTTCTATTTTATCCTGTTAGTTAGTTCCGCTGCGAGGCATAGGCGGGTGATGTATAGTGTAGAAGGCGTAGGGGTAACTAGTTTAGGTCCCGCGGGTAAGACCCCGATGGACATCCAGAGGTGTAAGACCCGATGGGCATCCTAGGTGTGTAAGTCCTCGATGGGCATCACCGAGTTGGAGGTGTAAGACCGATGGGCATCCTAGGTGTGTAAGTCTCGATGGGCATCACCGAGTTGGAGGTGTAAGACTCGATGGGCATCACCGAGTTGGAGGTGTAAGACCCGATGGGCATCCTAGGTGTGTAAGTCCCCGATGGGCATCACTGAGTTGGAGGTGTAAGACCTCGATGGGCATCCTAGGTGTGTAAGTCCCGATGGGCATCACCGAGTTGGAGGTGTAAGACCCTGATGGGCATCCTAGGTGTGTAAGTCCTCGATGGGCATCACTGAGTTGGAGGTGTAAGACCCCGATGGGCATCCTAGGTGTGTAAGACCCCACTGGGCATCACTGAGTCCTAGGTTGTGTAAGGCCCGAAGGGCATCCAAGTGTAGAACCTAGGATAGGCAGTAGATGAAAGCCATTGAATAGGCTCGCTCTAGAAGTAGCTCATAGCCTAATTCAACCGTTTTGCTCTAAGTCATTGTTTTATTTGCATGTATACTAGGGTGCTAGATGACTGATGTATCGTATTATACCCCGGTTGGGGATTCTTACTGAGTATGTTTATACTCACCCTTATTTCGTGGTTTTTCCACTGGTAACTTGGGACAACACCGGGATGGCTAGCGGAGGGAGCTGTTTGATCATGAGGGGCCACCAAAGACTGGTCGCTTATTGTTTGCATTTATTTATTCAAAGATGTAGATGGACATGAGTCCTAGGGGAATGATGTTAAAGTTTTTAAAACTGTTTTGAATGTTCTTTTATAAATCATCGCCAGCTTATTTTACCTTGATTGGATTTGCTTATGAAAATTGTTGGTTATGTTTTAAGTGTTCCCCGTTTCCAAATGTTTTGAAAAAGTTTTAAATATGAGCACTAAACCGCTTGTTGAAATATTTAACTTGCATGCTGAGTGAGGACCTAGGTTTAGGACCGTATTCCAGGTCGGGTCCTTACAGCTTGGTATCGAGCTCGAGTCATAGATTCTCGTAGACTAACTCGCTTTGTAGGTTGTTGTCCCCATGATCATCAAGAGACTCCGCTGCCGTCAGGTTTGTCTGAGTTCATTAAGCCAAGGGTTTTATTTTACAATACTGCATCTAGTATACATGTGTTACCCTTGTTTGGCAGTGAGAGCCTCGGCGTGGGCTAGCTTTTATGCTTTGTGTGGATCGCTAGTAGGTTGATTGCACTTAGAGGAGGAGCAGGACGTTTGGTATTTCCAACCGAGAAGTTGGATCTGCGCATGTTGATGATGAGACCACGCCTGTGGTTGTCTAGACCCGCAGGCCACCTTTGGCCCTGGCAGTTGAGTTGCCAAGAGAAGAGGTTAGAGGCTAGCATGCCTTAGAGTGAGACTCCTTGAGTAGGGTGTGCTCCAGCCATGAGAGAATTGATGGCAGGTCTTTTAGCTATTAGAGAGCGGAGACCCAGGCGCAGTTTGTAGCTCGTAGTGAGGAGTCCCGGGCACAGATAGCCCAGCTGACAGAGTTTGTTTAGGAGACACCCCCCTAGTAGCTCCGGTAGCCCCGGAGGTTTCCGAAAGGGCTTGATCAGCAGGTTTATGTTGATGAGTTAGTTAGCATTGATGGAGCCGCCGAGTTTGGCAAGTGGAAGCCTGAGGAGCTTGATGCTTTAGAGAACTTACTGGTAGCGGCAAGGTGGTTGACCAGGTTCGAGTTTATCATCCAAGTGTTGGGATGACCTGGTGTTCAGAGACCGATGACCTGATGTTCAGAGGTCGAGGCGTGCCGTTCTGGTGCTGTTTGATGCAGCAGTGTGGTGGTGGAAGTCCCCTGTGAGAGGCGGACCAGTAGAGTCTCCACCAGCCACCCGGGCGAATTGGCCAGCTGCCAAGTTAGTAGCTTTTGAGAAAGATGTAGAGACATCTTGTCCTCCTGCAAGTCTGCAGATCGTTTTGCAAACCGGGCTTGTTTTAGTACCCTCGTGAGCTGTGGGGTATTGTGGAGTTTGCTTGTCGTGACCTAATCCGTCCGTGGTTTCCGGTGGCTATTAGTGAGAAGCACCTTCTGTTAGCATGTTCCAGGTGTGGAGCTAGGTGCTGCCACCCGAGGGTTGGCCTGAGTATTCGTTGAGCATCGAGTGGGATGCAGGAGTGGGCCTTGGCTTGTCTGTTAGACGTGATGTCAGAGAGTAGTCTACTCGAGTGTTGAGACTCTTGTGTTGAGCGCCATTGCCCTGTCACCTGGAGTGTGACCTTCCCTACCCCCAGAGGGGCTTAAAGCTCGTAAAGGGATGTTTGTGTTGTAAAGGATGTAGTGCCTGTTGGCACCAAGCTTTGGAAGGAGGCCTAGTTTCAGCCGGTTGGCACTTTTGGGTGCGGTGGTTCCATGCCCGCCCGAGTATAGCATCCCCACTAGCCTTGTACCCGTTTTTTTCCGAGGTTGCACTGCTTGGGTTGCATAAGAGATCTAGCTCGGTGGTAGTCGGAGGACTACAAGTGTGAGGTCGTTCGAGGAAAGCAAGAGCTTTCAAGGTCACCAAGAGTTGGGTACAAAGGATGTTGTAGGTTGTTAAGGGCTAGCGCATTCGAGTTCTCGCGCTTGTGTTGTGGCCTTGTGAGCCAGTTTGTTGGTAGGGTGATTCGACTACCCTTGAGTTTCCTTGGTACGAGTAGAGTTGGCATCGATGATGCGTGGTTGGTCCAGCGTGGGAGCCATGTGTTGGATGGATTGTGCGGAGCACATTTGGTGGACACATTGGTATGTGGTTGTTAGCTTGGTGTGGTTATGCTCTTGTAGAGTGAGTTGGCCAATGGGGCGTTTCGTGGTGAGTTGACCCTGAGTGGGTTTGAACTCTTGTTGCTCCTTGCTAGTTGTGGCTCTTTTTGGAGGCAAAGGTTACCTTGTGTTAGAGTTCGTGTTGGATCTTAAGGAATCAAGTTGAGCCGTGCACGCCTTGCAGTGTACTCTTGTGTAGCTCGTTCCTTGGGGTATGTTTTGGGAACCACGAAAGGTTCGTGTTGAGAAACCAGTGCTCAGTCCTTTTGGTGTTAGGGCTTTAGTTCTTGGCAAGTGCCCTAATTTTGATCGCCGTGATACCGCGTGCTTGTAGCCGGGTTGTTGCTTAGGCAAGTTATGCTAGTTGGCCTTTGACCTGGGTAGAGGAATTTCTTGTTGATCGATGGTTGGAGTTCAGTTGGAACTAATCAAGGGCGGTGGTAGCAAAGCCGCGTAGTTTTTGTCCGTCATTGCTAAGAGTGTTGACCGGATCCCTACCCTGGGTAGAAGCTATGATGTGGTCGATGCTTGAGTTGGAGGCTGACACATTATGTAGTATTTCCGGTCTTCTTGGTCTTTCGAGGAGTTGGAGCACGCCAAAGATAGTCGAGAGATGTTGGAGAGAGAGTTGTGCCCGTGTAGCCGCTTGTCCTGTTAGACCGCTTGACTACCGTGTGTGTGTCGGAGGGTGATCGGAGGAACCCTAGGTTGTGGAGAGCCTCACCAGAGCTCAGCCAGACCTAGGCAGTGTTCCTCGGTTGAGTTGCTGAAAGCTTGTAGTCGGTTGTCGAGCTAGTGTTGTTTTAGTACTCTCGCGTTGGCTTCAAACTCGTTATCCGTTGGTGCTTGTAGTTGGCCAAGGGTTGGTTCCCATGTTGTTGTAAGAGCTAGCTTGGTTGGAGCAAGCGGGCGTGGCCCTGAGGACTTGCTCTTGTTTGGAAGGTTTCAAAAGTTGGCACCTCCTTCGGTGTTTGGATAGATACTGCTAGTTCTAAGTTGGTGGTTCAATCGATTGTGGAGTTTCTGGTTGGAAGATGAGTTAGGCCTAAGCTAAAAGGAGGAAGTCATTCGTTTAGCTTGATTGGACTTGAGAGTTGCATGTCATTGGAGGCGAGCTTCGCTAGTTGTAAGCTTGAGTTGAGTTCTCGCAGAGCAAGCCTTTCTCGTGCTTTGCTCCTAGTTGTTGCGCTGCTCATGGTTGGCATTTAGTTGAGCCAAAGTTGAGGGGTTGGCATAGACGTGTCGTGGCATTGTTTGGTTAAACCTTTGAGTTGTTATCCTCGAGGTGTTGTGTTGCAAGTAGCGTGTTGTTTTTATTCTTTGTCGCTCGAGATTTCCGGAGAGGTATGTTATTTGTTTTCCGTCTCGCGATAATCTCTTATGCGATTGGTGATCGGATTGCATTGGAAAGTTGTTGTCGGCCGATGAGGGGCTCCAATATATTAGTTTGGCCGAGTGGAGCCGTGCTCGGACCTTGTCTTCTAAAGGTGGCCAGAGTGAAGTTTTCACCGTGTGTTGGTGGTAATTTGTTTGGTGAACCGTAAAAGTGCCCCTTGGCTTTGGTGCTTCGATTTCTCGTAAGATGGTTGCTTTAGTGTTGTGGACGCATGCTAGTTGGAGAAGGTTGCCTAGGATCGATTACGGTTGGTGGTTCGAATTGGATTTCGTTAGGGATTGTAGGCAACCGGTGGGGTTCGCAGTCTCTTGCGAAGTAAGAGTAGACCGCTTTGTTTCAAACCCGGGAGGTTCGGCTTGTTTGGTCAACATGGTGAAGGGTCGAGGTCGTTTGATAACAACTATGAGCATTCAGAGAAGTTACACGAGCGTGGCGTAGAGTTTTAGAGCCCGTGACCCGCCCACGAGTTTCTTTGAGAGTAGCGCCATAGAGAGGCGCCCGAGTTGGGTTAGCAGGATAAGTGAGCCCTAGAGTCGTGAGACCGTTTGAGAGTTGGTGCGAGTCAAAGGGTGTGACTCACCGACTAGCTATTGCATGATTTCTTTGAAGCTCAGTGTTAGTTCATTTCTGGTTGAGATAGTTTGTGGCAGACTCGTGTCTTTTGGGCTTGGAGACTTTGGGAAACCAAGAGGGTTCGGTTTCGAAGTAGGATTTGTGTTGTCTTAACCGGAGCTTGGTTGGTTAAGAATCAAGTGGAGTTTTCCTAGAGTTGTTTTTGTCTTAGGACTTTCGAGGACGAAAGTCTTAAAAGGAGGGAGTATTGTAACGCCCGCTTTTCTATTTCAGCTTACCTGTGATTTTGGGTCATTATTCGGATGTTCGGATGGGCCGTTAGAGCTATTTTAACCCTTAGGGGTATTTTGGTCTTTTTGCCCCGGCCGTGGTTTTGAGGATTTTCAAGATTTCAGGCCATTCCCGCTTTGTCGAAGCTTAATGGTTGTTGGTTGCAAGACCCGAGAGGTTTGGGCAAGTTGTTTGGGAAGTTTGGGGTGTTTTAGAAAATGGCAAAATTAATTGTAATTTTGGTGCTTCCATTGGGTTTTGAGCCCTTGCCCTAAATGGTCTTGGGGAGTTCATAGGAAAAGAGAGTTTTATTTTTAAAATAAGTTTGCTTAGTACGGGTTTGGAAAGAGGAAGCTTTGGGAAGGGATTTTAGACCTATTTAATTAGGGAAAAGGAAAGAAAATCAAGAAAATCCCTTTCCCCTTGTTTTGCAATCTCTCTCTCTCTCTCTCCTAGCCGACCTCACCAAGAAACCCTAGCAGACCAGGCCACCACTCGCCGCTCGGCCAGCGCACCAGCAAGCGGCCAATTGCTCGGCCAGCGCAGCCAGCAGCAATTTCACCAGACAACCAGCCAGCGCAGCAGGCGGCCAACCTGGCTCCGCACCAGTTACCCAGACGCGCCGCAGACCGACCAGACGGTCGCCAGAGACGCGCCGCGCTGCCCCGCTGACTAAAGCCGCTTCGCATCGAGCCGCCGCGCTCGCCGCCGCCGCGCCGCGCGCGCGCGCGCCAAGACCGTCGCGTCTGCGTGCGTCAGATCGCTTCGTCGCGCTCAAGACGCGGCCAAGCGCCGCGCTCGTCGCATCCGCGCTAAGCCAGCGCGGCGCTGTCCTCTGCGCGCCGCCAGCGCAGGGCCAAGCAAAGACCCAAAACTTCCCCTTGCCGCGAGACCCGTGCCTTCTCGGTTGGTAATCCCGAACCTATCCTTTTAGATTTTTAAGTCGCTTGGTTTGCTGTATATTTATTTAGGATGCTTTTAAAATGCTTAGGTTGCTCGGTTTCGCTTTAAAGCTCGAGGGTCAGATTTGATTGTGAAAGTTATTCCTACTCGTTTCGTGTAAGGATTTCTTACCGTGGTTGTGTGGGACTCGCGATGCTATCATGATTGTGCCTTGTATGCTTGGATGTTGTTATGAGTATGTTAGCTATTGAACAGCTTGTGTTTGAAATCTTGCTAGCATGTTGCTTGTTGTTCATGTAAGGGACATGCTAGGTTTGTTCTTCCAACATGCCATGTCTTGTGATTGTATGAAATTTCCAGTGGGTAGGTTACATGTTTTCTCTTGCTTCCATATCGTGTTGCTCTTGTGTCCCCTGATATATTCTGTTAGTTCCATGCAAGGGGTTTAATTATCTTGGCATACCTTGTTCTATTTTATCCTGTTAGTTAAGTGCGCGTGCATAGGCGGTGATGTATAGTGTAGAAGACGTAGGGGTAACTAGTTTAGGTCCCGGGTAAGACCCCGATGGACATCCAGAGGTGTAAGACTCGATGGGCATCCTAGGTGTGTAAGTCCTCGATGGGCATCACCGAGTTGGAGGTGTAAGACCCGATGGGCATCCTAGGTGTGTAAGTCTCGATGGGCATCACCGAGTTGGAGGTGTAAGACCGGATGGGCATCACCGAGTTGGAGGTGTAAGACCCGATGGGCATCCTAGGTGTGTAAGTCCTCGATGGGCATCACCGAGTTGGAGGTGTAAGACCGATGGGCATCCTAGGTGTGTAAGTCCTCGATGGGCATCACCGAGTTGGAGGTGTAAGACCCGATGGGCATCCTAGGTGTGTAAGTCCCCGATGGGCATCACCGAGTTGGAGGTGTAAGACCGATGGGCATCCTAGGTGTGTAAGACCCCACTGGGCATCACCGAGTCCTAGGTTGTGTAAGGCCCGAAGGGCATCCAAGTGTAGAACCTAGGATAGGCAAAGAGATGAAAGCCATTGAATAGGCTCGCTCTAGAAGTAGCTCATAGCCTAATTCAACCGTTTTGCTCTAAGTCATTGTTTTATTTGCATGTATACTAGGGTGCTAGATGACTGATGTATCGTGATTGTACCCGGTTGGGGATTCTTACCGAGTATGTTTATACTCACCCTTATTTCTCGTGGTTTTTCCACTGTGTAACTTGGGACAACACCGGGATGGCTAGCGGAGAGGAGAGCTGTTTGATCATGGGGGCCACCAAAGACTGGCTCGTTTATTGTTTGCATTTATTTATTCAAAGATGTAGATGGACATGAGTCCTAGGGAATGATGTTAAAGTTTTTAAACTGCTTTTGAATGTTCTTTTATAAATCTGCCAGCTTATTTTACCTTGATTGGATTTGTTTATGAAAATTGTTGGTTATGTTTTAAGTGTTCCCCGTTTCCAAATGTTTTGAAAAAGTTTTAAATATGAGCACTAAACCGCTTGTTGAAATATTTAACTTGCATGCCGAGTGAGGACCTAGGTTTAGGACCGTATTCGTGTCGGGTCCTTACAGGTTGGTATCGAGCTCGAGTCATAGATTCTCGTGAGACTAACCCGCTTTGTAGGTTGTTGTCCCCATGATCATCAGCACTCCGCGGCCGTCAGGTTTGTCTGAGTTCATTAAGCCAAGGGTTTTATTTTACAATACTGCATCTAGTATACATGTGTTACCCTTGTTTGGCAGTGAGAGCCCCGGCGTGGGCTAGCTTTTATGCTTTGTGTGGATCGCTAGTAGGTTGATTGCACTTAGAGGAGCAGGGACGTTTGGTATTTCCAACCGAGAAGTTGGATCGCGTGATGTTGATGATGAGACCACGCCCGTGGTTGTCTAGACCCGCAGCCACCTTTGGCCCTGGCAGTTGAGTTGCCAAGAGAAGAGGTTAGAGGCTAGCATGCCTTAGAGTGAGACTCCTTGAGTAGGGTGTGCTCCAGCCATGAGAGAATTGATGGCAGGTCTTTTACCTACACTGGCACCGCATTGGTGCCCATCAGGGACTTACCCAAGCGGGACCTAAACTAGGACCCCTACAATCTCCTACACTATACATCACCTATCTATCCCTAGTATGGAACTAACAGAATACAACAGGAACACATGGATATGCCAGGATAGGAAAACCCTAGCATGGAACTAACAGGATACAACAGGAAACATGGATATACCAGGATAAGAAAAACCTAGCATGGAACTAACAGAATACAAGCATAACACAAATCTGAAATCAAGAGAAAACATGAATCCTATCCACTAGAAATTTCATACAGTTACAAGATACGACATGCTATCAAGTATTCGCAGGGTCCACACAACCCCGGTAAGAAATCCTTACCTAGAAGCAAGCAGAAAATAACGACCACAACCAACAAGTGACCCTCGAGCTTCTAGGTGAACCCGAGCAACCTAAGCAAACAATAAAATCATCCTAATTAACCAAACAACAGCTAGCATCTTAAGGTCCAAAAGAGTAGAGGTTCAGGAACTACCAATTCGAGAAGCACTAGGTCTCGACCCAACCCTCTCGGCACAACAAGCCCTCGCGCAGGGTGGGCAGTGTCGTCGTGGCAGTAGAGGCAGCATCGGGCGCCGCTGGCGCGGTAGGGGATGCGCGCACCCTGGAGCTGGGCGTGCAGACGCGGACGGACGCTGCTGCAATCTCGCGCTGGGACGGCGCTCGGGCGGATGGAGCGACGCGGCTGGGGTGGCGAGCGGTGTGCAGCGATAGGGTCTGCGGTGGTGGACGGGCCCGGGCGACACAAGGGTGGCTTGGTGCGTGCGCTGCATGGTGCGGGCAAAGCGCGGCGGTGCAGTGCGCGGCTCAACTGGTGCCACGGCTAGGCTCGGCTGGGCAGAATCACACATACAAGCTTCTGGTTGTTGATTCTTGGAGGTCGGTAATGGTGAGAGGGAGAGGGTGAAGGAGGCGTGCGGCAAGAGCTAGTGTGAAATCTTGATTTTTTTTTTTTTTTTTTTTTTTTTTTTTTTTTTTTAAATAAGCCTTGGTGAAAATCCCTTCCCATGGCTTTCATCCTTCGAGTTCTAGCTGACCCTTTTATTTTCCTTAATTAAATCCAAGCTTCCAACCCCCTTGGAGGCCAAGGGTTCGAGTCCTCCAAATAACACCTTTTAAAACCTTATTTTACATTTAACTGAAATCCGCGCTGTTACACATGGTGCCATAAAGAAGATCATTATATGGCCAAAGGAAAAGTGTGCATAACATACTCCTAAACTGCGAGGCTCTGAGCATGCACAGTCGATATATATTGATTTAGCTTCGAGCATTTACAAGCTTTTAATTTTTCTTACTTAGAAGTTACTATATTTTGCTAGATTAGATTTCTTTTATTATTTTGTTAGGATAGTTTATTTTTCTTTAGTTTTGATTTTGGAAAGCGAGTAGGTATCGACGCTGCCGATCGAATAGGCTGAAGTAGGATGAACTAATAATAGCCTAGAAAAGAAGCAGCAGAAGTAGTACTACCGCGTCAAATTCATAATGGAAAGCGAAAGGAAGTTTTTGTCCTTCTATCTTTAATATATCAGCTGAAATATGTTCAATCCTCCTTTTTACCTAGTCATAAGAAGCGAATTAAGACTAAATAGAAAAATCTTTTGCTCATATTCATGCATCTTTAAAATGGAAATAGGAAATGCTATGTATAAATGTTTCTTCGATGTATTCTCAAATATTGTAGTCTGTTATAGTCAAAATTTATGAACAATTGAAAGCTCTCAAATAGAGCATATTTTAGGTTATTTTAGTTTACATTATTCTAGAAATAAAAGGGGGAAACGAGTGCTATGATGACTCTAAAATAGAGCCAGATTTTAGCCTAACTTCATATCATTATTCGTATTATTTAATATATATTAAGCGTCCGTGAAGTTAAAATTACTCACAAAAAGGTGTAATTCGCTAATGTTGTGCATTAGTAGAGTTGAATGCTAAATATCAGTTATCATGCTAAAAAGAAAGATAAAAGAAGCGCGTTAGCATAAGGTTCGCCGAAACTTATGACTATTTATGTTTCGTAGGATTAACGCTAGGAGAACATTGCCATAAGGGGAATCAAGATGCACGAGCGCGAGTACTTAAGCTCAGAAGATCAAGGCTAGTAGCACTACAAGTAAATAAGGAAGGAAAAATCCGCCAGCGAGAATTTGACTAACCAGACAATTAAGAGACGAATTGTTGAAATATTCGGAAGCTCGACAACCTAACTTTATAAAAGGATAAGGTGTATTAGAAAAAGGGAGCTGGATCTTTTCCTTATTCTTCTCCTCGGAGAAATTCAGAGACTCGATCTAAGCTACAATTTTTTTTTTCTGTTTTGTTTTGTTAATTTGTAATGTTAGACTCATTTTATTTCAGTAATACAATTCTATGATGTTTTCTATATCTTGCATTGTATTCTCTGTTTTCATTATGAACTAATTTTCGTAAGGTGAAACTGGGGGAATGTGTAAGGACCCGACCCAAAAAGGGGCTCTAAATGGGCCTTTACCCCAATGCATGTATTCAAAATAAAAGACATTATGAAAAATAAATTTCGGATCCCAAGTAAAAACAGAAACATTCAACAATCAAAACAATTTACTCTAAAACCTGTCCCTGTTTCCAAGCACCTGTTTCAGGATAAATACATTTCTAAAAGCATACTCTGATCAGAGATTTATTTAAACCATTTAAACATTCCACAAGTACAAATATGCTGGAATCCATAAAACATAAGAAAACATCCTAGGGCTCGTGCCCGTCTACATGCATTCAGGGAAATAACAAAAGTCAAGAGTCATGATATAATAAAATGGTCGAGATGACAAGCAGGCCCATGATCATAGCTCCTCCTTCACCATCTGTCTCGCTCCTTGGTTACTGTGGAAACCACAAAATAAGGGTGAGTAACGAGTTACTCAAGAAGAATCCCCAACCGGGTACAATACGATGCACATGGTCATCCGGATGAGTGTATGCAAGCTATGATCATAAACACAAAGATAGAGCACATAGCCGAGTCCACACTTGGACCTCGGATGCCAACTCGTGGTCTTAGTCCGAATTAACTACCATAACAACACAAATCGCCCTATACGAGAAACAAGTCTCGCCTCACCGCTCATCGCCGACACGAAAGGTACACTAGCTCAAGATCCCGAGGAGCTCTCCGGTCGGCGGTTGTAATGAGCGTAAGCATGCACCCGCGTGCTACCGCAGACTATGAGGGGTGCGGGTCTAGTGGCAAGTCGCCCATGTCCGATCCACCACGCCTAACTAAATCTCCGGATCGGTGTCACCGACATAGGGTGTGAGACTCAGACACGTGAACTATGTCACCTGAACCACCGCACCGAGGCTAAGGAACCGCCGTGGTAGGCTTACACCGAAGCGATCCTTGCCCTAACAGTGGCAATCAAGGGCTACGGCCGAACACGCCGAGGACGTGCCGATCGCCGGACGCAGGCAATGCCAAGTCATCATCCCGACCGTTGGGGCATTTAACGACCGCCACCCTCACCCAAGATTGCGGGGCCTCACGGTGGGGGGTTAGCTAAACCCTAACGGGTTCAGTGGACGAGAATCGTCTCGACGTCCCCGCCATGGATGCAAGATACTTTATGCATCGCCCTAAGATACTACCTACCGAAATCTAACTCGCTTTAACAATCAAGAAACAATCCAATACGTGCTCAAAAGAATACAGCAGACCTAGCATGGTACTACTGTAGCAGAATGAATATGAGCATGCCGAACGGAACAACCTAGCATGGACTAACATGAAAGAACAACATACGAAGTCATGCCGATCAGAATTGAACGGAGCACCTAAACTATACATGCCGATAATCACAAACAAACATACAACATCAATCACATAGAACATCGCAGGTCCACACAACCCCAGTAAGAAATCCTTACCTTGGCTGGAAGACTTCTACACACAAATTCCTAAGCCGCGAACACTTCCGAGCTAGCTATCGAGAACCTACAAACATAGTAACAATCACAACCATAGCCCTAAAAATATAATAAAACAAAGCAAAGCTCGGCTCGGGAGCACTCACACGACACGGCGACCACGAAGGCAGCAAAGCGCCACGGGCAGCCGGGCACGGCCGAGCTGGCTGGCGTGGCGCGCTGGCTACCTGCACGGCTGAAGCGCGCGCATTGCGGCGCACGGACGACGGACTCGGACTCAGCGGCAGTGGCACGGTGACGGCGCAGACGGGCGCGGCTTGCGATCGCGACACGGCGAGCCGCCGGCAGGACGCAGCGCGCGGGCGAACGTCTGGGCGCGCGCGAGAAGCGCTCGGCAAGCGGCGACACTGAGGCAAAGCGCGCGTGGGCGTCAAGCGCTCGCTGCCGCGCGCGATCGGGCGTGGACGCCGGCCGTGTGATGGCCGAGCAGTGGCCGGGTTCTGCCGCTGCGAGATCCGGGCGCGACAGGGCCGTGGACGGCAAGGGCGATCTCGTGCGCGACGGCAGGGGCGATCCGGGCGCGACAGGTCGCCGCCGACGAGCCGGGCCGATCGACGAGCTCGGCCGGCTGGACTTCTCACCGGGCCGCACACACACACACACGCACAACCCCTTTTTCTTACATTCGGCCAGCAAAAACACCCAAATGAGAAGATGAAGAAGACGAAGTCTTACCCGGAATGGTGATGATCGAGCCAAGGAGATGCAAAGAGAATGAAGGATCGGCAAGAGAGCTTGGGAGAAAGCTTGGGCGGCCACAACTCTTTTGGAGAAGAAAACACAACAAACCTAATTCCTTTTCATTTAATCAAATGCCCCAAACACCAAAGATCCAAGGTTAACTAAGATGTGATGCGTAAAGAGCAACAAGAGCACCTAATGGCTCAATTGGCACACATCCCCACAAGCTTTTCAGAGACTCGGGTTCAAACCCCAATTGCAAAGACAATTTCCTTTATTTTTACTTTTGCATCAAACCTTGCTCAAACCAAACCACAAATCCTTCCAAAACCTACATAAATCCATCCAATAACTTTAGTAATCGAAAGAGACACAAACGGCCCCGACGGCCCGACCAAATTACCAAATTACCCCTAGGGCATACCTGGAAGACCGGGATGAAAAACCTAGGCCGTTACAATATTCCCTCCTATTTATGACTTTCGTCCTCGAAAGTCCTTAAGATCAAATGCTCACTCAGATAATGCAATCTCATCTCGTCTTCCCGCTCCCAAGTGGCTTCCTCGGAACTCGACTCTCCACCGAACCTTTACTAACCGAATCTCGCGGTTACGCAACGTCTTTGTCTCAAATGCAAGGATCCCCACCGCTTCTCCTCAAGCTCAAATCCTCATTCACCGCAAAGGCTCAAAGTTCACAATATGCGACAGTCCGGTACATACCGCCTCAACATCGATACATGAAAAACACGCGGCATCGCCGACAACGACGGAGGTAGGGCTAACCGATAAGCAACTCGCCAATCCTCTCCAGAATCTCAAACGGCCCGACAAAACGGGGACTCAACTTCCTCGCTTACCAAACCTCAAAACACCACGCATTGGAGCAACCTTTAGGAACACATGTTGGCCAACCTCAAACTCCAAATCTCGACGTTGAACATCGGCGTAACTTTTCTCTGCTCTCTCTCGCCGAGTCAACATACGAGCTCTAATCTTTTGCATCGCTCCATTAGTCAATCGCAGAAACTCGGGACCCAAACTCCGCCTATCACCAACCTCTTCCTGCAACACGGGGGACCGATAACGCTTACCATACAAGGCCTCGAATGGAGCCATCTCGAATCGCCGATCGATAATCGTTGTTGTAGGCAAACTCCATCGAGATCTGATATCTGGTCCCAATCGCCGGGAAGTCCAACACACAAGCCCTCAACATATCCTCGAGAATCGGTTCACCCTCTCGGCCCGACCATCCGTCTCGAGGGTGAAAAGTCATCTTTGAAATCGCACTCGGTGCCTAAACCCTTTCAAGTGCTCTCGTAAACGAGAAGTGAACCGCGAGTCACGATCGGACACAATCCTCACCGGCACACCATGATATCGGATGATCTATTCCAAAAACAATCTGCGCCACTGCTCTCCACGGTATAAGTGTCTCTACCGGAATGAAGTGTGCGCTCTTGGTCAACCTGGTCGACTATCACCCAGATCGAGAGAACCTCCTGAGTCCTCGGCAAACCGTAAATAAAGTCCATAGAGATATCTTCCCATTTCCACCGAGGCACACTCGGTGGTCGCAACAAACCAGATGGCCTCTGCTGGGTGCTTTCACTTGTTGACAAGTGAGACACCGCCGGTGACAAACTCGCCACATCTCTCTTCATCCCCATCCACCGTAAGGTCCGCTAAGGTCTCGATACATCTTGGTACCCCGGGTGCCAAGCAAATGGGGAATCGTGGGCTTCGAGAGCAACTCGCCGCAATCGCAATGTCCAGAACACACAACCGGTCTCTATAAGACAACCCTTTCGTCTCGTGAATATACGAAGTCAAAGTCTCGTCAAGACTAACTCGTCAACCAATCTCTTAAGTGCGGGGTCACTCAATCGGCTATCAATAATCCATCGTCTAATCGATGGCTTAATCATCAATCGAGCTACCACGGCGGTAACCTCACCTAACAATACGGCAACCTCGGCCCGCTCGAACTCTTTCCGCAATCCAGTGAGGAACTCAACAACGCCGCGCGAGTGCGACGTTTTCCTACTCAAAGCATCACCACTACATTGGCTTTACCGGATGGTACAAAATCTCGCATCATGGTCCTTTACTAATTCTAACCATCTCCTCTCGCCTCATATTCAACTCCTTTCGAGTAAAAGCAGATACTTGAGGCTCGGTGATCGGTAAACATCGAATCCGCTCACCATACAAGTAATGCCTCCAAATCTTGATTGCAACACCACTCGCCGCCAACTCCATATCATGAGTCGGGTAGTTTCGCTCATACGATTTCAGGTGACGGAAGCATAGGCGATGACCTTCCCGTCTTTGCATCAACACACAACCTAAACCGAACTTGGAAGCATCAGAAACTACGAAACCACTGTCCCCTCCGGATCGCCAACAGGTGTGAAGTCAAACTACGCTTGAGCACGCAAAGCTCTCATCACACTTCTTGTTCCAAACGAACTCGACACCCTTCCTCGCCGACGAGTGAGGGGCGAGGCTATGGCGGAAAAGTCCTTAACGAATCGACGATAGTAACTCGCCAAACCTAGAAAGTCGCGCGAATCGCAAGAATCAAGTCGGCTTGGCCCACGAACTCACGGCCTCAATCTTTGCGGGTCCACGGCTATACCATCTCTTGAAACCACGTGGCCTAGGAAGGCCACCGCTCCAACCAGAAATCACATTTGGAAAACTTCGCATAAAGTGGTTTTCCTCAAAGCCGCCAATACTCGCCTCAAATGCTCTGCATGGTCCTCCTTAGACCTTGAATAAATCGGAATATCGTCAATGAACACAATGACGAATTTGCCCAAAAATGATTTGAACACCCTATCCATCATGTCCATGAACGCTGGTGGGGCATTGGTCAATCCAAACGACATAACCACAAACTCATAGTGACCATATCGGACTCGAAAAGTCGTCTTAGGAATGTCGGCATCCCCGATCCGCAGAATCGATGGTAACCGGATCTCAAATCTATCTTGAGAACACGTAAGCTCGAAGCCGATCGAACAAATCATCGATACGGGCAACGGGTACTTATTCTTCATCTGTCACCTTATTAAGCTCGCGATAATCAATACATAAGCGCATAGAACCATCCTTCTTTTTCACAAACAGAATCGTGCTCCCCACGGGGACACACTCGGACGGATGAACCCTCGATCTAACATCTCCCGCAATCGAATCTTCGCCTTTAACTCACTGGCGCCATGCGATACGGAGCCTTCGAGATAAGGAGGTCCCCGGCTCGAGCTCAATAGTGAAGTCAACCTCTCTTCGGGGCAACCCCAGAACTCCTCAGAAACACATCTGCGAACTCCGCACGACCGGCAAGACTCGATCAACAATCGGCAGGGACGGCTCTCCACTGCACAACTTGGCTAGGTAACCCCAAGCTCCATGAGCTAGCAAACGACGAGCTTTCACGGTGACACCATTGGCGGGCGGACTCCACCTTGGACTCCACGAAACTTAAAACTAGGCCGACTGTGTGGCTCGAACACCACTTCTTTCCGGTGGCGGTCAATCAACGCGTGGTTAGCAAACTAACCACTCCATACCAAGGATCACATCAAAACCACTCATAGGCGTAACTATGAGTGTGGCTACAAGCAACTCTCCGGATATCTCGATCCACCATCCTTAATCTTATCTCTAGCTAACATACTAACTCCCGAAGGAGTTGCAACAGATAACTCAAAACCTAGAGGCTCTAGTCTCAACTTAGCATGCTCACCAAACAACACAGATACACATGAATGCGTAGAAACTGTAATCAAACAAGACAAATGCGCAGTGATCTAAAATAAGAAGTGTACCGCCACACGCATCCGCACGCTCGGCCTCTGACGACGGTCGTAGCAAACACTCGACCGCCATTTCTTTGTCTTTGGCCGAGCCGCCATAGCCGGGCCGATCACAAAACGGGCCATGTGCCCTCTCTACCACAACGAAAAGCACAACTGGGTCCAACCGCAAGCTCCAGCGTGGACTTTCCCACAAGTGGCACATGCGGGAACTTGTTCAGGACCGCCTGCTTTGCGCGAGGCCGAAACGGTAGAAACTCTTCGTTTGGTCTCGGTTCATCATCGCCCTTGGCGGCGCCGCCACCTCCTCGGAAATCAAACTTCCTCTCGCCCCATCGCACCGGGACAGACGCTGGACCGGAGCGGCAACAATCCGCTCAACAGGGATACTTCCCATTATAGATAGTGGCTAATCGAAGCAGCTTCTAGCATATGTGTCGTGGCTCGAGCTCGACATCCCGAGAAACACCATGTCTCAAACCGGATATGAACTTCCGGATCTTTAACTCATGGGTGGCTATCAATCATGGAGCAAAATATCCATACTCCGAGAACTTTCTCTCATATTCCTCAATAGAATCGTAACCCCGCCTGTGTTCGGAAAAGCTCCACCATCTTCTCTTGAGCCTCATCACCGATGTACTTGACCTTGAATTCGACTTGAAGAACTCCCAAGTAGCGGTGTGGTGACCCGGTGGTCTCTCACTCAAGGTGGACTCCCACCACCATCTCATTGTGCCTCCTAGTGCATGGGCCGCACACCTCGGTCTCGAATATCGGGGCACACCATGATCGTGAAGGTGTACTCCATATGGGCAATCCAACGGGCTGCTGCTAACGCATCCCCAGTGGCATCAAACTTCTCCGGCTGCCACTTCACAAAGTCCTTTAACCATCTACCAAGATCCACTGCACCCTCTGCTACATCCACCTCAGGGGCTACTTGCTCCTGAGGAGAGGCGAGAAAGTCTGCTTTGCGCCTCTTTGGAACATGCGGGTCACCGCTCGTCTGGGCTCGGGACTCTTCCCCTGCTGGCGCTAACAAGGCACGGTCTCGCCCTCTGGTCACTCAAAGATGCTGCGACCATAAAAGCCCTCATAGAATCAGCCAACTCGCTCCGGGGAGCGATCTCACGGCGCTCAGTCGCCTCAACGCCTACTCTAGGCGCGACAGGGGGAGCTACTGGCGGAATGCCACCAGTCTCAGCTTGGGACGATGTCCCTACAGTGTCAGACCTGATCCTGATACCTCATCCTGCTCTCGGACGTCCTCTCCCGACACGGGTGACAGGCATGCTGGCGATCTACACCCAAACCAACAACGAGTCAGAACCTGCTCGTCCCCGCTCTACAACACTGAGCAAGGCATACACTAGATAAAAGGTATTGTAAATTCTTAACCCCTTTTCTAAAACAGTAAACTTAAGCGCACTGATGATGATCGCTGAGTGCCGATGATCATGGGAAAACGACCTACAATAAAAGGTCAGTCTACAGAATCTATGACTCTGAGCTCTGATACCAACTGTAAGGACCGGACCCAAAAAGGGGCTCTAAATGGGCCTTTACCCCAATGCATGTATTCAAAATAAAAGACATTATGAAAAATAAATTTCGGATCCCAAGTAAAAACAGAAACATTCAACAATCAAAACAATTTACTCTAAAACCTGTCCCTGTTTCCAAGCACCTGTTTCAAGATAAATACATTTCTAAAAGCATACTCTAATCAGAGATTTATTTAAACCATTTAAACATTCCACAAGTACAAATATGCTGGAATCCATAAAACATAAGAAAACATCCTAGGGCTCCGCCCGCCTACATGCATTCGTGGGAAATAACAAAAGTCAAGAATCATGATATAATAAAATGGTCGAGATGACAAAGCAGGCCCATGATCATAGCTCCTCCTTCACCATCCTGTCTCACTCCTTGGTTACTGTGGAAACCACAAAATAAGGGTGAGTAACGAGTTACTCAAGAAAATCCCCAACCGGGTACAATACGATGCACATGGTCATCCGGATGAGTGTATGCAAGCTATGATCATAAACACAGCATAGAGCACATAGCTGGAGTCCACACTTGGACCTCGGATGCCAACTCAGGGTCTTAGTCCGGAATTAACTACCATAACCACACAAATCGCCCTATACGAGAAACAAGTCTCGGCCTCACCGCTCTCATCGTCGTCACGAAAGGTACACTAGCTCAAGATCTCGAGGAGCTCTCCCGGCCGGGCGTTGTAATGAGCGTAAGCATGCACCGCGTGCTCATCGCAGACTACTGTGGGGTGCGGGTCCAGTGGCAAGCCGCCCATGTCCGGGCCACCACGCCTAACTAAATCTCGGATCGGTGTCACCGACATAGGGGTGTGAGACCTGAGACACGTGAACTATGTCACTGAACCACCGCTTTGAGGCTAAGGAACCGCCGTGGTAGGCTTACACCGAGAAGCGATCCTTGCCCTAAAAGGTGGCAATCAAGGGCTACGGCCGAACACGCCGAGGACGTGCCGATCGCCGGGACGAGGCAATGCCAAGTCATCATCCCGACCGTTGGGGCATTTAACGACCGCCACCCTCACCCAAGATTGCGGGGCCTACCGGTCGGGTTAGCTAAACCCTAACGGGGTTCGGGTGGACTGAGAATCGTCTCGACGCCCCCGCCATGGATGCAAGATACTTTATGCATCGTGCCCTAAGATACTACCTACCGAAATCTAACCTACCTTAACAATCAAGCAAACAATCCAATACGTGCTCAAAAGAATACAGCAGACCTAGCATGGTACTACTGTAGCAGAATGAATATGAGCATGCCGAACGGAACAACCTAGCATGGACTAACATGAAAGAACAACATATAAGTCATGCCGTCAGAATTCGAGAAAGGAGCACCTAAACTATACATGCGATAATCACAAACAAACATACAACATCAATCACATAGAACATCGCAGGTCCACACAACCCCGGTAAGAAATCCTTACCTTGGTCGGAAGACTTCTACACACAAATTCCTAAGCTGCGAACACTTCCGAGCTAGCTATCGAGAACCTACAAACATAGTAACAATCACAACCATAGCCCTAAAAATATAATAAAGCAAAGAGGCTCGGCCGGAGCACTCACACACGGCGCGCGACACACGGCAAAGGCGCGCGCGGTGGCAGCGGGCACGGAGCGAAAGGTGGCGCTGGCACGGCCGGGCGCGTCTCTCATGCGGATGGATGGCGCTGGGCGCGCTGGTGGGGACGGACAGACGGGACTCGGCAGGCGAAGCGGCACGCGCGACGCGGCGCACGGGCGCCTGGCGTCGTGGTGTGGACACGGCGAGCCGCCGGCAGGACCTTGCGCGCGCGCGTAACGAACGTCTATGCGTTCGGGTTAGCGGCTCGGCAAGCGACACGGGCGGGCGCACGCGCGCGTCAGCGTCTCGCTGCGCGCGATCCGGGCGTGACGTCGGGCCGGTGATGGCCGCAGCAGGGCCGGGCCGTTCTTGTCGCGGCGAGATCTCGGGCGCGACAGGGGCGTGGACGGCAAGGGCGATCCGTGCGCGGCAGGGAGCGATCTGGGCGCGACAGGGGCTGCCGTCGGCGAGCCGGCCGATGCTACGAGCTCGGCTCGCTGGATTTCCTCTACCTGGCTGCACAACACACACACACACAACCCCTTTTTCTTACATTCGGCCAGCAAAAACACCCAAATAAGAAGATGAAGAAGACGAAGTCTTACCCGGAATGGTGATGATCGAGCCAAGGAGATGCAAAGAGAATGAAGGATCGGCAAGAGAGCTTGGGAGAAAGCTTGGGCGGCCACAACTCTTTTGGAGAAGAAAACACAACAAACCTAATTCCTTTTCATTTAATCAAATGCACCAAACACCAAAGATCCAAGGTTAACTAAGATGTGATGCAGAAAGAGCAACAAGAGCACCTAATGGCTCAATTGGCACACATCCCCACAAGCTTTCTAGGAGACCCGGGTTCAAACCCCAGCTGCAGCACAATTTCCTTTATTTTTACTTTTGCATCAAACCTTGCTCAAACCAAACCACAAATCCTTCCAAAAACCTACATAAATCCATCCAATAATTTTAGTAACTGGAAAAGACACAAACGGCCCTGACGGCCCGACCAAATTACCAAATTACCCCTAGGGCATACCTGGAAGACCTGGATGAAAAACCTGGGCCGTTACAGAATGTGAGTTTTAGTAGCATGTTATAGGAAGGAGTTTGGAAGGTTTAATCTAGAGCATGTAAGATAGGTACTTTATCAAAACAATAAGTGTCAACCGGCCATCCACATAAGCTAATAGATTGTAAATCAGAAGAGGAAACACTCTAAGTCTATCATGCATGTTTAATAGGTTGTGTTACAGCTGTGACATTTTAAATCAAAGTTTAGGAAAATACGTAACTATTACATACTTAGCGGGGGTCATAATCACATTTAGTCGTAGTGGAATCTGGGCTACGTGCCGAACGAAAGCGGAATCAGTAGTTTGTAAGCATAGTATGATAGATTCCCTTAACGCGTATTTCTTGTTATTGCATTGCTACTGAACTCGCAAGTATCCTAGTTTAGTCTTAATTTAGCAAAACTATTCTTGTTTATTTACGTCATTTTCATACAAAACCAAAAATCCCATCAACACAACTTATTCATGCAATTTATATTTCAATTTTAAACATCACCTTGAATAATTTTTTAGTCCCTGTGGAGTATGATAATTTGCTTATTACTTGTTAGAAACCACCTATACTTGCATGTAGTGGGATCAATTCACACTAAGAAAAACCACGTTTGTAACACAGACCACCGTAGACCAGCAGTAAAGTTTTAACCCACAAACTTGAATCATTGCTCATCTCGAGCGATGCCAATGCTGGTGTAATAACCGCTAAGGTAATGTAAATCGTAATGCCGCAATTTGTTTTTTTACTTCTGCTAAAAAAGTTGTTCTTAAAAAATCATTGCCTTGGTAACCCAATCGCTTACTCATTCCAAATCATCATTCACTAGGTTCCTAGCAATCTCATCTCAGATCTTCTCCCCATTCCCTTAGTCCCTAGTTCACTCTAGATTGGAGACTTCTGTTGTAGTGTAAGTCATTCTTCCTTTATCAGCTAAGTTTGTTTAAAACATTATGTACATGGCTTCTTTTTTCTGGGTACCTTTGAGTAACTGTTCCCCTAGCCGTTAAACGGTTTGGTAGCACTACTAGCAAAATACTTGGATCACCCACAGCTCATTGGCTCGGTTAGCCATTTCTTTTACCCAGTTTTTTTTTTTTTGAAAAACATCAAATGCATTCGCATATTCTGTTTGTAAGACAGTACTAATTAGCATTCTCACCTCCCAACTAAGGCTCATCATTGTCCTAAATGATTAGGGGTTTAAATTTCCCTTAAACTTAAATGTTTCTAAGGTTGCTGAAATCCATACTTTAAGCTCAAACCATCTCCTCCTATAGAATTGATCTAAGTCCTAAGTTCACAAGTGTCCGTCCCAAGATGAGTTTTCTATTGCGTTGTAACTGAAGTTTTGGGGTAGAGTAAATATCAGCATTCCAATGGCAATGTTTTGAAAATGCATAATTAAAAAGCAAAGATAAAAAAAATCGACATTCGTCATAACTTTAACTTACCCTTGAGTAAAATGAAATATCTATTATAAGTTTTTAGTCCCTGTGGAGTATGATAATTTGCTTATTACTTGTTAGAAACCATCTATACTTGCATGTAGTGGGATCAATTCACACTAAGAGAAACCACGTTTGTAACACAGACCACCGTAGACCTGCAGTAAAGTTTTAACCCACAAACTTGAATCATTGCTCATCCCGAGCGATGCCAATGCTGGTGTAATAACCGCTAAGGTAATGTAAATCGTAATGCTGCAATTTTTTTTTTTACTTCTGCTAAAAAAGTTGTTCTTAAAAAATCATTGCCTTGGTAACCCAATCGCTTACTCATTCCAAATCATCATTCACTAGGTTCCTAGTAATCTCATCTTAGATCTTCTCCCCATTCCCTTAGTCCCTAGTTCACTCTAGATTGGAGACTTCTGTTGTAGTGTAAGTCATTCTTCCTTTATCAGCTAAGTTTGTTTAAAACATTATGTACATGGCTTCTTTTTTCTGGGTACCTTTGAGTAACTGTTCCCCTAGCAGTTAAACGGTTTGGTAGCACTACTAGCAAAATACTTGGATCACCCACAGCTCATTGGCTCGGTTAGCCATTTCTTTTACCCAGTTTTTTTTTTAAAAACATCAAATGCATTCGCATATTCTGTTTGTAAGATAGTACTAATTAGCATTCTCACCTCCCAACTAAGGCTCATCATTGTCCTCAATGATTAGGGGTTTAAATTTCCCTTAAACTTAAATGTTTCTAAGGTTGCTGAAATCCATACTTTAAGCTCAAACCATCTCCTCCTATAGAATTGATCTAGGTCCTAAGTTCACAAGTGTCCGTCCCAAGATGAGTTTTCTATTGCGTTGTAACTGATGTTTTGGGGTAGAGTAAATATCAGCATTCCAATGGCAATGTTTTGAAAATGCATAATTAAAAAGCAAAGATAAAAAAATCGACATTCGTCATAACCTTAACTTACCCATGAGTAAAATGAAATATCTATTATAATTAAGCGAAGCATATAACAGGTAAAAACATAGGAACAACAGAAATAGAGACTTCCTTTATCGCTCTTCATCTTCCAAATCAAAGCTATCAGAGTCGGTGGAGGAGACAACGTCTTGGATATCTGGGAGGATAGGTCTACGAAGTTGTGGATCCAACCGAGTCAGGATGTCAAAGATGACACTGTCTCAATTTCATATTTAGTCCCAAGCTTCTTTAGATTGTTCTCTAGCAGCCAAAGGCTTCGCCCGAATTTTTCTCTCATTATTTTCTTCATCTTCCTTAGTGAGATAGTAGGCACATGGACATGTGTAGAAGGTCCCGCTTCATTTGGCAGCGCTACATTTACATGAACGAATTCGACCACGAGGCGCTGGATCATACGGTCGGGGTCTTCTCTCAATGGTGTCAATCAGACTCTCTGCCGCCTAGCGTTGCTTGCTTTAGCTTTTTCTTTGTTTCTACAGAGAAACAGGTCCTGCGATGCAGAAATTCCTCTACTTCCCACACCCCGCTCCTCAAGCAACATCAGGGCTTTTCCTTTCCGCAGCTCTCGAACTTCTTCCTCCTCTACATCAACCGCTGCAACATCCTCCAAATTCTCTTGTCGTGGTGTAGAGGTAACAACCTTTTCTTCCTTAGGTGTAATGGCCCAGGGTTCCATTTTGATCCTCCAGGTATGTTCGGTTAGTTATTCGATTGTCTAGTTGGGCCGTTAGGGCAGTTTGAGCCTTCGGGGGCATTTTGGCCATTTGGCCTTCATGGTCAGTTTTGTAATTATTCATGGTTTTCGAGTTGTTTCCTGACTTTTGCTGAGTTGGTTTTGTGTTTCGATTTCAAGTTCCCGGTTTATGATTGCTTCCTGAGTTGTTTGGAGGTCGTTCGGTTAAAAGAGTAAAAATAGGAAATTAAAGTGTTGTTGGTGGGACTCGAAGGGAGGATTGACAAGGGATTTGGAGCTTTGCTTTTAAAGAAGAAAATAAGATTTAAATGTGTGTTTGCTGGGATTCAAAGTAGTGATGGACAAGGCATTTGGAGGCTTGTTTTAAAAAGAAGAATTAAAGGTGAAAAATATGTTGTTGCCAAGACTCGAAGCTTGTTGGTTTTGCATTTGAGAGGCTTGGAGGTTATTTGTGAAAAATAGAAGAAAAAGGTGTCTTCGTTGGGTCTCGAAGGCGGGTGGCCAGAGACACGTGGCAGTGGAGGATTCATCAATCGATTAAAAGAGAGGGTTTTTGCGAACGACCCCTTCCCGTAGCCATATTGCGATTCCTCTTCTCCTTCCTCTTGTTCTTGCCAATTTCTTCTTCCCTTCTCCCCTTGGTGTTGCCGAATTCTCTTCCCCATCACTCTCTCCATTGTCGAACACGTCCATCACCAAGCCCTAGCTGCCAATCCATCTCCCCCATCTCCATTGCAATCCTAACCGAGACCATTGATTGCAACAATACAAGCTATATTCGAGAGCTTCTTCTCCATCCTTGGCTGAGAGCTTCACCTCATTCTCCTTTTGTTCTTGTTGCCGCACCAAGCTAGCTGAGAGCTCTTTCTTCTTTTGTTTTGTTGTGGCAACTAGCAAGCCTTGCAACACATCCTTGCCGTAAGTCCAAGTCGTGATGCCATGGAGCACCCTTGTCGAGACCATCATTGTTGATGCCGAGCTTGGTGACTCTCGATTTGGGTATACCCTAACTCCTGGGAATGTTGTGATGTTTGCTTGTTCATAATTGTTGGTGGTTAATTGTTTGTTGTTCATTGTTTATTGCCTAGGCTATTGCTTGCATTGATTCTACAGCTTGAGGAGTAATTTTCCTGTAGTTGTTTGTTTCTGCTTTTCAGGTAAGGGTTCCTTGTCGGGGTTGTGTGCACCCTACGCTTGACTTTGATAACTCCTGGTTGTTTGTCCTGTTGATATGTGTGCTTAGTGAATTGCTTATATTGTTAGTTGATAGGCTTGTGCAGGTTGTCTGTTATTAAATTGTTAGTGGATAGGCTTGTGTAGGTTTTTTGTTAATATATTGTTAGTGGATAGGCCTGTGCAGGTTGTCTGTTACTATATTGTTAGTGGATAGGATCGTGCAGGTTGTTTAGATGCAATGCTACTACTGTTTATGTCTTGATCCTGCATGTTTGTATGACCTATCCTTGTATGTTTGTATGCCCTGTTCTCGTATGTTGTGGTTAAACATATTAGTGGATAGGGATTGACTGATTTTTTTGATAGGGCTTGGCATGTAGTACCCTATTGTTGCACTAGACTGTTCTATACGACTATTGTTATTCTGTTTCTGTTGTTCACTGTTGATGTTGAGCCATGCTAGCTCTAGGTTAAGACGTAATTGGTGGATTCTTTTAAGTGTACCCAGGACTAGCCCAGTGTGTGCTATCCAAGGTTGGCCTAGTGTGTGTTGATCGGGTTTGCTTAGGACTAGCCCAGTGTGTGTTGTCCCCTGTTGGCCCAATGTGTGCTGACCAGGTTTACGCAGGACGAGCTCAGTGTGTGTTGTCCCATTGTTGACTCAGTGTGTGCCAACCAGATTGTTCAAGATTAGCCCATTGTGTGCTAATCCCGGGCTAGCGCAGTGTGTGTTGCCCAGGTTTCTCAAGACTAGCCCAGTGTGTGCTGTCCATTGTTGGCCTAGTGTGTGCTGACCAGTATTGAGCAGGACTAGCCCAATGTATCTTGTCCATTATTGGCCCAGTGTGTGCTGACCAGTATTGAGCAGGACTAGCCTAGTGTGTGCTGTCTAGGACTACCCCAATGTGTGTTGTCCATTGTTAGCCCAGTGTGTGCTGACCATGTTTGATTTATAGATAGAACTCTCGAGATTACTTAGTTGTTCTCCTGTTTGTTAGCCTAGTGTGTGTTGACCCCGTCTAGCTATGAGCATAGACCTTTGATGTTGATCATCTTGTTGTTTACACTTGTTGGGACTGTCATACTTTATTGTTATACTTGTATGCTAGGATGCTAGATGATTTGTCTTGCATATTGTACCCCGGTTGGGGGATCTTTACTGAGTGCAATTGTACTCACCCTTTGTGTGGTTTTTCTACCAGGTAACTTGGGACAACACTAGGGCGGCTAGCGGAGGAGTTGATTGATCATGGGAGTTGTCGGCGTACTTTGTCTAGGATTGTGTCTTGTGTTTATTCAGCATGTAGATGAACATGGAGTCCATAGAGGATTTCACATTGTGATGTAACTGTTTATGGATGTTTTTATTAAAATATTGGCCAGAAACTGTTTTTGTTTAACAGGTTTTATCTTGAAATGTTACTTGAAATAAAGTAGTTTGTTTTCCCCAAGGCATTGCCATTTTAAGGTTTTTAAACTTGACTTGTGAGATGAATGCCTTTTAATTACATGCATGCTGAGTAAGAACCAGTTTTAAGACTATTTTAGAGTTGGGTTCTTACACTAGGAACCGTCGAAGACTCCTTTACTGCTGCAATGTGTTTCTCCGTTCTTCCTGTTGGAGCAGTCACTTGCCTTCTCATGATTGATCTGGTTTGTGACTGTCCATCGTCACAACGTATGGACGCAGCAGCCAATGGCTCAGACTCTTGGATGGGGTCTACTTCCCGTTGTTGCTCCAATCTCATTTTCCACATTCGTCAGTAAGTTGTTGCAAATGTTTGCACCTTGGTGTAGGTTATGGAAGAATTGTAAGATAGATATTGTTGATTTGCAAAGAATGAGTAAAGGTCAAATTTCTTGCAGGGTATTTATGAATCGAAACGACGGGTATGACGATCGAATTTTAATCATCGCTAAGGTCAGGGCGACAATTAGGCTTTTGGCGGCTGTGCATTCTCTGCACACCATTGGATCAAAATGCCTATGGTTGCTTGCTCGGTAACCGTCTGTAATTAATGAATGATATAATGGTAAAAGAAATTTCCTAATTTATTGAAATTTAAAAATAGAAAGAAAAAATAAATCATCATATTCAAATAATCTTCTAGCATAAGTAGATAGGAAATATTAAAACTTAGCATGCATGGAGCGAAAATTTAAAGGTACCGATACGCTCTGGCTCCATTAGCATGCTTGCGCGCTCATTCTTCAGTCAATGCAAATGATGATATTTTGCGTTGAACATCCTCATTCTAGTAATGCTTTAATCTCTGGCCATTGACTGCAAACTCGTTTCTAATGGCTTCGTTCTTGATCCATACTGCTCCTCCAACTTTTACCTATGTAATATAAAATGGCTCAAACCACTTGGATCTAAGCTTCCCTGGAAACAAACGAAGTCTAGAGTTAAATAATAACATTTGTTGTCCAACCTCAAAATTACGAGGGGTCAACCGTCGATCATGCCATCTTTTGGTTTTTTTTCTTGTATAGCTTTTCATTTTCATACAAAATGAGTTTATGCTCTTCCAGGTTGAGCAATTGCATCATCCTTACTACTCCTGCTTTTTGAAGATCTAGATTTAGTCTTTTTAGCGCCTAGAAAGCTTTATGCTCTACCTCGATTGGTAAGTGACATGCTTTTCCTTACACTATCCTATAAGGTGACATGTTCAACAGCGTTTTCAATGTTGTTCTATAATCCCAGAGTGCATCATCTAACCGCATGGACCAATCCTTTCGGTTAGGTCCCACAACGTTTTTAAGAATACCTTTAATTTTACGGTTTGAGATTTCGACTTGGCCGTTTGTTTGCGGATGATAAGGAATTGTAATGTGGTGCTTGATGTTATATTTGTGTAACACGTGCGGCATTGCTCTGTTTACAAAATGCATCCTTTCATCACTAATGAGTGCTTGTGGCATTCCAAACCTTGTAAAAATGTTCCTGTGAAGGAATCTTATAACAGTTCTTGCATTATTCTTAGGTGTAGCCACTGCTTCAATCCACTTTGACACGTAATCAATCGCTACCAGAATATACAAATTTTCACATGAAAGAGGAAATGGACCCATGAAATCGATTCCCGAGACGTCAATAATTCGACCTCTAAGATTGAAGTTAGAGGCATTTCATCCCTTTTTCCTATGTTTCAATTTCGCTGGCACTTATCGCATGTCTTCATATAGTGATGCGCATCCTTAAATATGCTTGACCAAAATAGCTAGATTGGACAATCTTTGCTACAGTTCTCATTCCTCCGAAATGTCCTCCATATGGTGATGCGTGGCATGACTCTAGTATTTCATTCTTCTCATGTTCTGCTATGCATCGGCGTATTATCCCATCAGCACATTGTTTGTAAAGAAATGGTTCATCCCAAAAATTGAATTTTGCGTCATGGAAGAAGCATTTTGCTTGTTGTTGCGTCATATGGTATGTAATAACATGGCTTGCTAAATAATTGACAATGTCCTCAAATCAAGGGACATTCCTTTCTTCTACTATTATTAGTGCAAAAACTTGCTCATCAGGAAGTTTTTCTGATATCCTAAGTATAGTTGTGTCGGCATATGTGACCTCTAGTCGTGATAGGTGATCTGCCACAACATTTTCACATCCTTTCTTGGCCTTGATTTCTATGTCAAACTCTTGCAGAAGGAGGATCCATCTAATCAGCCTCGGTTTTGCATTAGCCTTGCTCATTAAATATCTTATAGCAGCATGGTCAGTGAACACAGTTACCTTATATCAGACTAGGTAGGAACAAAAAATTTCTAACGCGTAGACCACTACCAAATACTCCTTTTCGTGGTTGTATAGTTCTGTTGTGCTTTCGTTAAGGTTCTGCTCGCATAGTAAATAGGATGGATTGTGTTTTCTCCCTTCTGGCCTAGAATAGCTCCTATTGCGTAGTCACTTGCGTCGCACATAATTTGAATGGTTTTTCCCAATTAGGTGTTACCGTTATTGGAGCAAAAATCAAAGCCCTTTTTAATTGCTCAAATGCTTGAAGACAGTGTGCGTCAAAATTAAAGGTTCAATCAGCTTCCAGAAGCACGCACATGGGTTTCGCTATTTTTGAAAAATCTTTAATGAATGGTTTTTCCCAATTAGGTGTTACCGTTATTGTCACAAAAATCAAAGCCCTTTTTAATTGTTTAATTTCTTGAAGACAACGTGCGTCAAAATTAAAGGTTCAATCAGATTCCAGAAACTCGCACATGGGTTTCGCTATTTTTGAAAAATCTTTAATGAATTGCCTATAAAACCCAGCGTGGCCTAAGAAATTGCGCACACTTTTCATGTTTTGCGGTGGCTCTAACTTTTCTATTGCTTCCACTTTTTCTTGATCGACATCCATTCCTTTCCTGGAGAGTTTGTGCCCAAGAAGGATTCCTTCCTTTACGATGAAATGGCACTTCTCCCAATTGAGCACCAAGTGTGTTTCTTCGCATCGGTCGAGCAGTTTCTCGAGGTTTGCTAAAGAATTATGGAAGGTGTGTCCGAACAGTGTAAAATCGTACATAAAGACTTCCATAAGATCTTCGAGCATGTCCGAGAAAATAGACATCATACATCTTTAGAAGGTGGCGGGTGCGTTACACAATCCAAACGACATTCTTCTGAAGGCTAATGTACCATAGTGGCAGGTGAACGTAGTTTTCTCCTGGTCTTTTGGATCTATCGTAATTTGGTTGTATCCTGAATATCCGTCTAGAAAATAGTAATACTCCTTTCATGCGATGCAATCTAACATTTGGTCGATATAAGGTAATGGAAAATGATCCTTCAATGTTTCCTTATTCAACTTGCGGTGTAGCAGCCCAGTTTTCTATCCCAGTTTTCGAGGTGCCTTCGGGTCAAGTTTCGGTTGTTGGTTGGGTCATTAGAACGGTTTTGACCCTTGGGGGTATTTTGGTCTTTTGGCTCTCCGTGCAGGATTTTTGGTTTTTCAGGCTTCGAGGTAGCTCCTGCCTTTGTCGAGGCTGGTTTGTTATTGCTTGCGAGTCCCGAGATGTTTGGGCTAGTCGTTTGGGAGTTCGGTTGTGATTTGGGTTTTTGGGCAAAGTGTTGGTTGGTTGTGTGCTTCCTTTGGGATTCGAGCCCGGGCCCGTGGTGTTGATTTGGGAGTTGGATTTTAGTGAGTTTTATTTATTGGGAGAGGTTGCTTCAGCCGGGTCTTGAAGAAGAAAGCCGGGAAATGGGATTTTTAAGGATAAAAGTGGATAAGGATGGATTTTGGATAAAATCCTTATTTTTCCTTTTATTTCCCATTTTCCTTTTCTTTTCCAAATTCATTTCCTTTTCTTTTATTTTTCCCCAAATTCACTTTCTCTCTCTTTCTCTCTCTCTCTCTCTCTCTTTCTCTCTTTTCTCTTTTTCTGTAAAGACCCGACCCAAAAAGGGCTCTAAATAGGCCTTTACACCAATGCATGCATTCAAAGTAAAGGTCAATATGCAAATAATTTTCGGATTCCCAATTAAAACAAAACAATCAAGGTTCAATCAGAAATAAAGATAGTTTGCTTAAACCTGTCCCTGTCTCCAAGCACCTGTTTCAAGGAAAATACATTTCCAAAACGTACACTCTGATCAGAGATTTATTAAAACATTTGAAACATCCTCAAATCCAATAAAGCGGGAATCCACAAAAACATTCAGAAAACATCCTAGGGCTCCGTGCCCGACTACATGCATTCAGGGGAAAATAAAAGACAAGAGTCATAGAAATAAAAAGTCAGAGACGACAGCAGGTTCCCATGATCACAGCTCCTCCTTCAGCCATCCTGTCTCGCACCACCTTGGTTACCGTGGAAAACCACAAAATAAGGGTGAGTAACGAATTACTCAAGAAGAATCCCCAGCAGGGGGGTACAATACGATGCACATGGTCATCTAGATGAGTGTATGCAAGCTATGAATATAACACAGAATAGAGCACATAGCTTAAGTCCACACTTGGACCTCGGATGCCAACTCAGGGTCTTAGTCCGGAAATAAATCACCACACAATACGCCCTATACGAGAAACGAGTCCGGCCTCACGGCCTGTCATCGTCGACACTGAAAGGTGCACTCGCTCACAATCCCGAGGAGCTCTCGATCGGGCGCCAGTAATGAGCGTAAGCGCCGCACCGCATGCTCTCGCAACTCTGGGGTTGCGGGTCCAGTGGCAAGTCGCCCGTGTCCAATCACCATGCCTAACTAAATCGGATCGGTGTCACCGACATAGGGTGTGAGACGGACACGTGAACTATGTCACCTGAACCACCGCACCGAGGCTAAGGAATCGGTCGTGGTAGGCTTACACAGAAGCCGCCTTGCCCTAACAGGTGGCAACCAGGGGCTACTGCCGAACACGCTGAGGACGTGCCGGCTTCCCGGGACGAGGCAATGCCAAGTCAACATCCCGACCGTTGGGGCATCGAGCAGACTACCACCCTCACCCAAGATTGCAGGGCCTACCGGTTGGGTTAGCTAAACCCTCACGGGGTCCAGGGACGGAGTATTACCTCGTAACGCCCCGGCCATGGATGCAAGATACTTTATGCATCAGGCCGGATGATGCTACCTACCTACACTCTAACCTATCATAACAATAACATACAATCCAATACAATCCAAAACGTGCTCAACAGATACAACGAACCTAGCATGGTACTATGAAGCAAGAACAGATATGAGCATGCCAGAAAGGAACAACCTAGCATGGACTAACATGAGAGAACAACATACGAAGTCATGCTAGTCGTGAATTGCAAGAGAGCACCTAAACTATACATGCTGATAATCACAAACAAACACACAAACAACAATCACATAGAACATCGCAGGTCCACACAACTCCCAGAAGAAATCCTTACCGCCGGGAGGCAACTACACACAAAATCCTAAGCTGCGATCGAACCCGAACTAGCAAACGAGAACCTAACAAACATAATAATAATCACAATCCATATGCCTAAATATAATAAAATAAATAAGGCTCGGCTCGGGAGCAACTCACGCGGCTCGGCTGATACGCGGACGGCGGCAGCAAAGACGGCGGCGGGTTGTTGCTTTGGCGCCGACAGCGCTGATGGGGCGGCAGAGTCGGGGCGCTGGGCGCTGATGGGCGCAGATGGGCGGCAGAGCTGGGCGCACGCGCGCGACGCGACGGGCTGGCCGGGCGCAGCGCACGAGCGCGACAAGCTGGGAAGGCGACGGCGGGCGGCACGCGACGCTGCACGGGCGCGACGCTGGGACGACGACGGGCGTGCGGGCGCTGGAGCTGCAACGCGACGCTGGGCGAAGCGGCGGCTGGCGGTGCGGCGATGACGCGCGCGGCGGATCTCGGCGACGCGACGGCCGGGCGCCGGGCGCTCGGGCGCTGGGGCCGCTGGTGCGATCTCGCTGGCGGGCCGCCGACCGGCCGGTTGGGTCGCTTGCTGGCCTTAACGCGCGCGCCGGGCCGCAAGGGAAGAAAATCACGGCAAGGGGCTTGGGAGAGAAGAGGGTTGGGCGGCCATGGAGATTTGGAGAAGAAAACACAAAACCCTATTTCCTTTCAATTAATCAAATGCACCAAACTCCAAGGATCCAAGGCTAATATAGATGTGATGTAGAAAGAGCAACAAGAGCTCTCCATGGCTCAACTGGCACACATCCCCACAGGCTTTCCCGTAGACCCTGGTTCGAATCCCAACTGCAACACAATTTTCCTATATTTTTACTTTTGCATCTATCCATGCTCAAACCCATCCACAAAAGCCTAAAAAACTTACATAAATCCATCCAATAATTTTAGCAACTGGAAAAAGACATAAATGGCCCTGACGGCCTAACCAAATTACCAAAATACCCCTAGGGCACACCTGGAAGACCGGGATGAAAACCTGGGCCGTTACATTTTCTCTCTCTCTCTCTCTCTCTTTCTCCCCTGAGCACCCCAGCCCGAGCAGCCGGCCAGCCCCACCACCGGTCAGCCTTGTCGCCGTCTCACACCAGCAGCCGAGACGCCCAAATCGCAGCAGCCGAGAGAAGCCCGTCGCCCAGCAGCCGAGCTCGCACGTCGTCGCTCCAGATTCGCCCGAGCAGCAGCGCCATCGCTCGTCGTCGCACCAGACCTGCCGAGCTAGACGCCCGTCGCACGGCCCAGTACGCCGTCGCAGCCCGCGAGCTCACCAGCGGCCGAGCTCGTCACGCCCAGGTCGCGCGTCTTCGCCCAGACGTTCGCCGAGTCTGCGCGCCTTCGCCGTGCAGCTCCAACCCGTGTCCGCACAAGCAGCGCGCGCCTCCCGCCGCCCGCGCCCACCCCACCACACCCGCCTTAACAAATGCTGCACCTCGTGTCGTCGTCGTGCCGTGTGAGTGCTCCCGAGCCGAGCCTCATTGCTTTATTATATTTTTAGGGCTATTCTATGATTATTGATGTGTTTGCTTGGTTCGTTATAGGTAGCTCGGGTTCGATCGCACTTAGGTTTCTTGTGTTTAGAGGTCTTTCGACCAGAAAGGATTTCTTACTGAGTTGTGTGGACCTCGCGATATTATATGTGATTGCTTGATTGTATGCTTGTTTGTGTTTATTGACATGTTTTCGATAAGTGCTCTATTCTCGAATTCCCGATCGCATGATTTCCTATGTTGTTTCTCATGTTAGTCCATGCTAGGTTGTTCCTTTCTCGCATGCTCGCACTGCCTTGCTTCGTAGTATCATGCTAGGTTCGTTGTTTTCTTCTTGAGCACGTATTGGATTGTATTGGATTGTTTGTTGATTGTTAAGGCGTGTTAGAGTTCAGATAGATAGCATCATCCGGGCCTGATGCATAAAGTACCTTGCATCCATGGCGTGGACGCCGAGACGCTTCTCCGCCCCTCGACAACGTTAGGGTTTAGCTAACCGGACTGGTAGGCCCTGCAATCTTGGGTGAGAGTGGCAGATCGTTAAATGCCCCAACGGTCGGGATGATGACTTGGCATTTCCTCGCCCCCGCAATCGCACATCCTCGCGCGTACGGCCGTAGCCCTTGATTGCCACCGTTAATGTAAGGACGGCTTCGGTGTAAGCCTACCACGACCCGTTCCTTAGCCTCAAAGTGCGGTGGTTCAGCCGACATAGTTCACGTGTTCAGGTCTCACACCCCTATGTCGGTGACACCGATCCAGAGATTTAGTTAGGCGTGGTGGATCGGACATGGGCAGCTTGCCACTAGACCCGTCACCCTCATAGTCTCCGCAGAGAGCACGCTGTGTATGCTTACGCTCATTACACGGCACGACCGGAGAGCTCCTCGGGATCTTGAGCTAGTGCACCTTTCGTGACAGAGACAGGTGAGGTCGGGACTTGTTTCTCGTATATAGGGCGACTTGTGTGATGTGTTGTGTGGTGAGTTATTTCCGGACTAAGACCCCGAGTTGGCATCCGAGGCCCAAGTGTGGGCTAAGCTATGTGCTCTATCTCGTGTTTATATTCATAGCTTGCATATCTTTCTCGCTAGATGACCATGTATATCGTGATTGTACCCGGTTGGGGGATTTTACCGAGTAATTCGTTACTCACCCTTATTATGTGGTTTTCCACAGTAACCATGGTGCGAGAGACAGATGGCCTGGAGGAGAAGTCTGTGATCATGGAAACCCGTTGTTCAACTCGAGTCTTATGTTTATGTTTATGATTTAAATGTCCTCTGAATGCATGTAGTTGGGCACGGAGCCCTAGGGTGTTTTCTCGAATGTATTTCCGGATTCTAGCATTGTTGTAACTATTGCAAAGCTTGTATGTTTTAAATAAATCTTCCGATCGAGTATGTTTTGGAAATGTATTTGTCTTGGAATAGGTGCTTGGAAACAGGATGAGTTTCAGGAATTTATGTTGATTTTTAAATGGATGTTTTCATGTTTTAGTTTTACTTAGAATCCAAACACCATCTTGCAAATTTTTCAGAGATTTGTATGCATGCATTGAGGTAATGGCCTATTTAGAACCCCATTCGGTCGGGTCGTTATGATTGGTATCGAGCTTAGAGTCATAGATTCTCAGAGATCGACTTTTTGTCGTAGGTCGTTTTTCCATGATCATCAGCACTCCGACAGCCATCAGGTACGCCTAAGTTTACTATTTGTTGTTGAAAAAGGGTTAATAATTTACAATACCTGTCATCTATTGTATGCCTTGTGTAGTGTTGTGGAGCGGAGACGAGCAGGTTCTGACTCGTTGTTGGTTTGGGTTTAGAGCGCCATCATGCCAACTTCCTGCAGTGTGTGATGTATGTTGTGGCTTGTTGAGGTATCCAGATAGATTCGAATGCCCTGGGACATCGTCCCCGTGGGAGGCAGAGCTTGGACTCCCGTAGGCCAATTGTGGCCCAGTTGTTGGTTTTCCCCTAGTGAGAGGGTGGAGGTGCTTTGCCTTGGAGTGCCACTCCAAGAGAGGAGTTAGCTATGACTGTGCTTATGTGGATGCTTGTGGAGCAGGTCCCCGTGTGGACTAGCCTGGGTAGCTCAAGTGTTGATCTTGAGCCTTGCAGATTGTTTGATTGCCCAGAGAGTAGCTGCAGAGTTGGCAGCCTTCGAGGACATTGTTGAGGCATCTTTGTGCTCCTGTAAAGTGTTGTTGTTTGCAGCCAGAAAGCCGGAACCCTGTGGTTAAGGGTGCAGTGAGCAGTGTTCCCTTCGGATTGGATCCGTTGGTGGTTTCCTCAGATGTTTGGTAGAGTTGAGCGCTCTTCCTTTGGTGAGCTCCTGGAGTGGAGCTAGCTGCTGCATGTTGAGAGAGTCGGCCAGAGTTTTGTTGAGCATCATGTGGAGATGCAAGAGTAGGCGGTGAGCCTTTGGTTTGATGAGATGCCATAGGCATGGTTTTTTAGTTGGAGCCCTTGTATGCCTAGCCAGAGTTCTTGTCGCTTGAGGTTGTGACCTTGTTGGCCCCATTGGTAGTAAGATGTGGTTTTGGTAGTAGTGGCACTTGAGGTGCAATGGTTGGTGTGCCGCTTTGGCACTAAGTCTGGTTAAGGCTTGAGTTTGGCTTGGGCATAGCAGATGGTTCTATGCCGTCCGGAGTTCAGCGCACCCCTTTAGCCTTGGATCCGTTTATGGCAGTGGCACCTGTTTAGGTCGTGCCAGAGGGCTAGTTCGGTGGTAGTCAATGGACTACAAGCGAAAGGATGCTCGAGAGGAGCCGGAGCCTCTTCCCAGTGTTTCTGGAGGTTGAGTAAGTCAGCAGGTTGGCGGCAGTTGGTAAGTGTTGGTGCGCGTGAGTCTCGCGCTAGTGTTAAGGCCAAGAGATTTCTTTATGGTTGGTAGTGCGGTCAACTACCTTCGAGTGCCTAAATCTGAGGAGAGTTGAGCGTTGTAGATGCGAGTTTGTTCCAGCTGAGGGACCATGAGTTGGATGTCGATGAGGCGAGTTGGATGCCTTGTGATAGGTTTCAGATGTCTTTTTGGGTAAGCACCCTTGGTAGAGGCTTGGTATAAAGTAAGTTCGGTTTGGCATTGTTATGCTTTGGTAGAGCAAGGTTGCCTCAGCTTCGAGTATCGTGTGGAGATGGAACTTTTGGTGTTCCTTGGATTGTTTGTATCTCTGCCAGGAGTTAGCGTTGCTTTTTGGAAAAGCGCTTGTTAGTCTTGGATCTCTGAAGGAAGGTTGAGAGTTGTGCACACAAGTGTGTTTTGTGTGGTTCGTTCCGTGGCGAGAGTTTCAAATCCATGTAGGGTTTGCTTTGGAGATCTAGTGCTCAGTTCCTGGAGAAGTTGGACTCCAAGTGGTTGTTGCAAGGCTTTAGTCGAGGTGGTAAGGATACCGTGCTCGTGGTATTAGGTTGTTGCTTAGGCAAGTGTTGTTGGGTTGGACCTAAGCTTGGTTGGCGGATCTTCTTGTTGATCGTTGGTTGGAGTTCAGTTGGAAACTGAACAAGAGCGGTGGTAGCTAAGCCGCGTGGTTTCTGAGCGTCATGGCTAAGAGAGTTGTTTGGATCTTTCCTTGGGTAGAAGTTATGTTGTGGTCGATGCTTTGAGTAGGAGGATGACGCATTCTGTAGCATTTCGGGTCCTCTAGGTTCCCAAGGAGTTGGAGTTGGCCAGCATGGTTGGGATGCTGGAAATTGGAGTTGTTTGTTCAGGCAGTTGTCTGTTAGATCGTTTGCCGGCAGTGTGTGTGTCGAGGGTTGTCGGAGAACCCTAGGTTGTGGAGAGCCTCTCCAGAGCTCAGTCAGGCCCAGGTAGTGAGTTTCAGTTGGCAAGTTGGAGGTGTGTAGTTTGTAGCCTCAGGTGAGTTGCTAGCAGTCTTGGTAGGCTAGCAGGCTAGTGGTTGTTTGGAGTAGAGTCCGGATTGGTTCCGGTGTGGTGGCAAGTTGATGCTTGGTGTTGACCAAGGTGTGGATTGGAGTTGCTAGAGATTAGTTTTGCTCGTGGGGCGAATGGTTCGTGCCCTGTTGGTTGTTTTCCTGTTTCTAGAATGTTGAGTTGCCCCATTTGGCATTTAGAGGTTCAGTTTGTGGTGGACCCCTGTTGTTACTCTAGTGGAGCAAGACAGTGAGCATATGTGGAGCCTCTGTCCTTCGGTTGTCTGCTTGTAAGAGCCGTTTTCCTTCTGGGAGTTGTCAGGTTTCTCCCGTAGCCATGAGTCGATGGTGGAGGTGCTAGCAAGAAGGAAAAGTTTGTTGGCTGCTTGGAAGCAGTTGTTTGTCCAGATAGGTGGACTCTTGGATGGTGTTCTAGAGGCTGCAGTAAGGGTTGTTCTGCCTCTTGTGAGTGTTTGGCCAAGATTTGGTCCTCTTGTTGTTTCGAGAGCTAGTTCGGTTCTAGCTGGAGGGCGTTGCCCTGAGGTCTTGTTCCAAGTCAGGAAGTTTTAGGAGTTGACCCCTCCCTCGGCAGTTGAGCAGGTGCTGTTAGTTTTGGGTTGGTGATCCAATTGGTTGAGTTTTCCCTTGGGTGTTGCTTCCTAGAGAGTTGGTTGCTGTTGCCTTGGGTTTGAGCAAGTCAGCGAGCGTGTGTGGAGTTCACTGCCCTTTAGAGTTTGCTTGCTGGGAAGTCGTTTCCCGTTTGGCAGGAGTCAGCTTAGCTCCTGAGTTGTGGAGTTGATCAGAGTAGCGCAGTGGTCAGCCCAGTGAGAAGGTCCCTGCTTTGTGTCGTTAGCAAGAGTTGTTTGTTCCCGCAAGGGCGGCGGCTAGCCAGTCTGAGTTGAGTTGTTCGGGCAAGTTGTTGGTCCTTTGGGGAGTGATGATTTCCTTTCCCCCTAGCCTCTGTGGTGGTTGAGTTGCTCCTTGGATGCTAGCCTCGAGTGTTAGCTTGCGGGGTAGTCTTGCGGATTCGTGTGGCTCAGGATCCGTAAGCTTTGAGGTTGTCGTTATCCGTTTTCCTTGTGAGGTTTTGGGAGTGGAGCTTCTGGTTGGAAGATGAGTTAGGCTTAGGCTTAAAGGGGAAGTCCTTTGAGTAGCCAGTTGGATTTTAAGAGTTGAGTAGTAGCTTTGAGGCGAGCGTTGCTCGTTATAAGTTTGGGTTGAGTTCTGCTGAGCAAGTCCTTCTCGGGCTTTGTTCCTAGTTGTTGTGCGTTCGCAGTTGGCGTTAGCAGAGCCGCGTTTGAGTGAGTTGGCACAGAGGTGCCGTGGCATTGGTTGGTAAGCTGTTGAGCTGTTTTCCTCAAGGTGTTGTGTCGCAGATAGCTGCGTGATGGTTTAGTCCTTGCTTCCCGAGTTTTCCTTGAGAGGAATGTTGGTTGTTCCTTGCCTGGCGATGTTCTCCTTGGCTAGTTGCTGGTAGGTTTTCGTTGGAAAGTTTGCGTTCCGCCGATGAGGAGTTCTAGTTTGTTGGCTTAGCCGAGTGGAGTCTGTGCTTGGCCCTTGTCTTTTTAAGGTGGCCGTAGCTGAAGTTTCAGCTGGTGTGAGTGTTATTAGCCGTCTGGTGTACCAGGATGGTGCCCCTTGCCTTTGGTTCGGCGATTTCTCCTTAAGATGGTTGCCTAAGTGTTGTGGTCGTGTTCTAGTTGGAGAAGTTTGTCTTTTTGGATCAGTCGCCAGTTGGTGGTTCGTTTGTATCTCGTTAAGGCTGTAGTCAAGGTTTGAGGTTTGTTGGTCTCTTGTGAAGTAAGAGTAGGCCGTTTAGTTTTGGAATCTGGAAGGTTCAGTTGTTTGGCCAGTTTGTTGTAGGGTTGAGTTTGTTTGTTGTCAGCTGTGAGTTTCCTTAGGAGTTTTGCCAATGCGTGGTGTAGAATTTCAGAGCTTGTGGCCAGTCCTCGAGTTTGTTGTGAGTAGCACCGTTTGAGAGTTGGTGCGAGTTGAGGGCGTGGTTTGCCGTCAGAATTTTCGCATTTGTTTTCCTTCGGAGTTCAGTGTTTGGCAGTCTGGATGGCATTGTGGCCTTGAGTTTTTTAGGACCCAAGAGGGTTTGGTTTTCGGAGAAGGTTGGTGCTGTTTTAGCCGAGAAGTTTAGTTGGTTTGGTTTCTGTGGAGTTTTCCTGGAGCTGTTTCGTCTTAGGACTTTCGAGGACGAAAGTCTTAAAAGGAGGGAGTATTGTAACAGCCCAGTTTTCTATCCCAGTTTTCGAGGTGCCTTCGGGTCAAGTTTCGGTTGTTGGTTGGGTCATTAGAGCGGTTTTGACCCTTGGGGGTATTTTGGTCTTTTGGCTCTCTGTGCAGGATTTGTGGTTTTTCAGGCTTCGAGGTAGCTCCTGCCTTTGTCGAGGCTGGTTTGTTATTGCTTACGAGTCCCGAGATGTTTGGGCTAGTCGTTTGGGAGTTCGGTTGTGATTTGGGTTTTTGGGCAAAGTGTTGGTTGGTTGTGTGCTTCCTTTGGGATTCGAGCCCGGGCCCTTGGTGTTGATTTGGGAGTTGGATTTTAGTGAGTTTTATTTATTGGGAGAGGTTGCTTCAGCCGGGTCTCGAAGGAGGAAGCCGGGAAATGGGATTTTTAAGGATAAAAGTGGATAAGGATGGATTTTGGATAAAATCCTTATTTTTCCTTTTATTTCCCATTTTCCTTTTCTTTTCCAAATTCATTTCCTTTTCTTTTATTTTTCCCCAAATTCACTTTCTCTCTCTTTCTCTCTCTCTCTCTCTTTCTCTCTTTTCTCTTTTTTTTTTCTCTCTCTCTCTCTCTCTCTTCTCCGAGCACCTTTACCGAGCAATGTAAGGCCACCACCACATTGTCGACTTTGTCGCTGTCAGACGCCAAAGAAATGAGACGCCCAGATCGCAGCAGCCGAGAGAAGCTCGTCGCCCAGCAGCCTAGCTCGCAAGTCGTCGCACGAGATCCGCCCGAGCAGCAGTGCCGTCGCTCGTCGTCGCACCAGATCTGCCGAGCCAGACGCCCGTCGCACGCCCCAGCACGTCGTCACTCGCCGTCGCAGCCCGCGAGCTCACCAGCGGCCGAGCTCGTCACGCCCAGGTCGCGCGTCTTTGCCCGGACGTTCGCCGAGTCGCGGCGCGCTTGCCGCGTGTCGCGCGCCGCTTTGCCGCTCCAGTAGCGTGTTCACAAGACGCAGCCGAGCCTCAGCGCCGCCAGCGCCGCCCGCCCGGCGCGCCACCCCGCCCAAAGTGCCCAGCCTCGTGTCGTCGTGCCGTATGAGTGCTCCCGAGCCGAGCCTGCTGTTTTATTATATTTTTAGGGCTATTCTATGATTATTGATGTGTTTGCTTGGTTCGTTATAGGTAGCTCGGGTTCGATCGCAGCTTAGGTTTCTTGTGTTTTGAGGTCTTTCGACCAGGTAAGGATTTCTTACCGAAGTTGTGTGGACCCTGCGATATTATATGTGATTGCTGATTGTATGCTTGTTTGTGTTTATTGACATGTTTCCTGATAAGTGCTCTATTCTGAATTCCCGACTGGCATGATTTCCTATGTTGTTTCTCATGTTAGTCTATGCTAGGTTGTTCCTTTCTGGCATGCTTGTATCTGTCCTTGCTTCGTAGTATCATGCTAGGTTCGTTGTTTTCTTCTTGAGCACGTATTGGATTGTATTGGATTGTTTGCTGATTGTTAAGGCAGGTTAGAGTTCAGGTAGATAGCATCATCCGGGCCTGATGCATAAAGTACCTTGCATCCATGGCAGGGACGTCGAGACAGTTCTCCTTCCCTGGACCCCGTTAGGGTTTAGCTAACCCGACCGGTAGGCCCTGCAATCTTGGGTGAGGGTGGCAGACTGTTAAATGCCCCAACGGTTGGGATGATGACTTGGCATTGCCTCGTCCCCGGCAGTCGGCACGTCCTCAGCGTGTTCAGCCGTAGCCCTTGATTGCCACCTGTTAAGGTAAGGACGACTTCCTGGTGTAAGCCTACCATGACCCATTCCTTAGCCTCAGGTGCGGTGGTTCAGGCTGACATAGTTCACGTGTCCAGGTCTCACACCCCTATGTCAGTGACACCGATCCAGAGATTTAGTTAGGCGTGGTGACTAGACATGGGCAGCTTGCCACTAGACCCGGCACCCCCCATAGTCTACAGTAGCACGCGGTGTATGCTTACGCTCATTACAGCGCCGATCGGAGAGCTCCTCGGGATCTTGAGCTAGTGCACCTTTCGTCGACAGTAGACAGGCTGAGGCCGGGACTTGTTTCTCGTATAGGGCGACTTGTGTGATGTGTTGTGTGGTGAGTTATTTCCAGACTAAGACCCTGAGTTGGCATCCGAGGCCCAAGTGTGGGCTAAGCTATGTGCTCTATTCTGTGTTTATATTCATAGCTTGCATATCTTTCTGCTAGATGACCATGTATATCGTATTGTACCCCGGTTGGGGATTCTTACTGAGTAATTCGTTACTCACCCTTATTATGTGGTTTCCACTGGGTAACCATGGTGCGAGAGACAGATGGTTGGAGGAGGAGTCTGTGATCATGGAAACCCGTTGTTCAACTCTGAGTCTTATGTTTATGTTTATGATTTAAATGTCCTCTGTATGCATGTAGTTGGGCACGGAGCCCTAGGGTGTTTTCTGAATGTATTTCCGGATTCTAGCATTGTTGTAACTATTGCAAAGCTTGTATGTTTTAAATAAATCTCTGATCAGAGTATGTTTTGGAAATGTATTTGTCTTGGAACAGGTGCTTGGAAACGAGGACAGGTTTCAGGAATTTATGTTGATTTTTAAATGGATGTTTTCATGTTTTAGTTTTACTTAGAATCCAAACACCATCTTGCAAATTTTCTGTAGATTTGTATGCATGCATTGAGGTAATGGCCTATTTAGAACCCCATTCGGGTCGGGTCGTTACATGCGGTAGTCCATGCATACTCGCCATCCTGTAATTTTTCGTGTGGCAATCAGCTCATTTTTCTCATTATGAACGACAGTAGTGCCTCCCTTCTTAGGTACGCACTTGATTGGACTAACCCATTGACTTTCTAATATGGGATAGATGATCCCAGCATCCAGCCATTTCAGAATTTCATTTTTAACTACCTCCTTCATGGCAGGGTTTAATCGCCTTTGATGTTCTACTAACGTCCCGACATTGTCCTCTATAATGATAGAGGCATCGACCTATCTGCAAGTTGAATTGTGACGATGGTCAGTCTTGCTTCACCTATTCCAATTTTTTTTATATTGATAGAGGCATCAAATTTATGCCAGTACCTAAATCGCAAAGTGTTCGCCCAATGTGATGCTACCAATTTTACCGGAGGGGTAAACTACCTTTGGTCGACTTTTTTCTTGGTAATTTTATTATGAATAATCGCACTGCATTCCTGATTCAATGCTACTATCTTGAATTTCTCGAATTTTCCCTTATCATTAAGTGCATCCTTCAAGAATTTCATATAGTTCGACATCTGTCGAAGTGCATCGACTAGAGGAATGTTAATGTGGATAATATACGTAAATTTTTAAAACTTTGACTCGTTCCCATTTTGTTTAAGCCTTTGAGGGTACGGTGGTGGTGGTGGTTGGTAAATGGGTAATGGTTTCTCCATGCTCTCTCCTGCCTTTTTGGTTGTGATGACCTCATCGATATCCTTTGATGGCTCTTTTACCATTGGTGATTTCGTTGCGATTTTTCTTCCTTGGAAATTCCTGATTTTCTCACTGTCCACCAATGGTTTCCCACTTCGTAACTCAATCGCATGAACTTGTTCTTTATCATTCTGCATAGATCCTTTTGTGTTTTACGGTAGTTGTCCCAGTGGTCTTGTTTTCAAAACTGCTGCGATTTGTCTTAATTGCAGCTCCAGCGCCCGAAGTAATGCTTGCTAAGTCTTTAACATATTTTGATGCTCCATCATGAATATGTCATTCTTTGCTATGTAATCCTTTAGTGCTGAGTCTCTCTGCCTAGTTTGCTGATGGTTACTTCCCGCACTCAAAGGTATACGTTGTTGTCCCACTTGATTATCATTGTTATTATGTCCTCCCAATGAGAAATTTGGGTGTTGCTTCTATCAAGCATTGTATGTGTTTGAGTAGGGTTGTATTGCTGGCGTGAGTTAGAATTTCCAATGTAATTAACCGATGTTGTATTCTCACTATAGAGCTCGTACACATGATCACCTCCACAGAGTGCGTAGAATTCAAGAGTTGATGTCTCAACTGCTGATGTGTTCTGGGGTGCGGTCATCTGAACGTTCTTCAGAGTATTCATCAGCATAGCCAATTGTGCTTTTATGGCGGTCATTTCACTTAGCTCGAATTTGCTTCCTTCTTTTTCTTGTGTGCAACCTCAGCTTACCCTAGGGTTTTGATTGTATGTTATGTCCATTAAACATCCTCCCACTATTGCGTTAAAAATCACTTTGTTTGCTTCGGTTAGCCCATTATAGAAATGGTCGATTTGAAGCGTATAAGACAAACCATGGTACGAACATTTCACTATGAGCTCCTTGTATCGTTCCCAAGCTCTTCCTATAGTTTAATCGGGTTTTGCATAAAGCTAGTGATTTCATGCCTAGAGTTCATGCTTCGTGCGCTTGGGTAGTACTTCGCTAAAAAACTATAGACCATTTGTCTCTAAGTATAATTACTTGGTAATGTATTTATCCAGTATCTGGCCTTATCTCGTAAGGAATATGGAAATAGAAACAGTCGAGTGTCTTCTAAAAAGACTCTGACTTCCTGGTGAACATCAATAACAACTAAATTTTTTTGTAAATGCTAATGCGGATCTTCCAATTGAAGTCCTCTAAACAGTTCATTAATTTTTAACATGTAATACATAGTATTTGTCAATACAGGGCGTCTACCTCCACTGTTTAATCTATCCATACCTGGATATGCCAAATAGGTGAAGTCACCCTGTTGCGTTTGCATGACTTTGTCTCTCTCATCTACCTCATGTGTTGGTGGCAGATTGGGATCTTGATTTGCTCCTCGTTCTGCACTAGCTGCTTCTGGTGAGTTCATCATTCCAGGTTGATGTTGTGCCATAAAATCTGTCTCGTTGTGATTGTTCCTTCTTCGCTTACGTATCCTTCTTCGAAGGGTTCGTTCGGGTTCTGGATCAAACACAAGAGAAGCGTTCATGCACTAGTAAGTCTGTAACGTTGATAAATGAATCTATTACTAAAAAAAAAAATTATTTTTTTATATTCTAAATACTCTCGTCTCAAAAATAAATTTTGCACAGTCACCGACAACGGTGCCAAAAACTTGACTGCGAGTTTACGGTCGTTTGTGTTACAAACGTGGTATCTCTTAGTGTGAATTGATCCCACTACATGCAATTATACGTGGTCTGCAGCAAGTAATAAGTAAATTATCGTACTCCACAGGGACTGGAACATTATTCAAGATGATGTTTAGAATTGAAATATAAATTGCATGAATAAGTTATGTTGATAGGATTTTTGGTTTTGTATGAAAATGACATAGATAAACAAAGAACAATTTTCCTAAATTAAGGCTAAACTAGGATACTTGCGAGTTCAGTAGCAATGTAATAACAAGAAATATGCGGTATGGGAATCTATCATACTATGCTTACAAACTACTATTTCTGCTTTCGTTCGGCACCTAGACCAAATTCCATTGCGACTAAAAGTGATTATGACCCGCGCTAAGTATGTAATAGTTACGTGTTTATTCCTAAACTCCAATTTATAATGTAACAGTTGTAACACTACCTATTAAGCATGCATGATAGACTTAGATCGTTTCCTCTTCCTATTTCAATCTATTAGTTTGTGTGGATGGCCGGTCGACACTTACTGTTTTGATGAAGTACCTATCTTACATGATCTAGATTAAACCCTTCCAAACTCCTTTCTATAACATGCTACTAAAACTCACGTTCCCCCAGTTTCACGTTACGAAAATTAGTTCATAATGAAAATAGAGAACACAATGCAAGATATAGAAAACATAAAAGAATTGTATTACTGAAATAAAATGAGTCTAAAAATACGAATTAACAAAATAGAATAGAAAAGGCAGTAAATTGTAGCTTAGATCGAGTCTTTGAATTTCTCCGAAAAGAAGAACAAGGAAAAGATCGAGCTCCCTTATTCTAATACATCTCATCCTTTTATAGAGCTAGGTCGTCGAGCCTCCGAATATTCCACAATGGTAGAAATCAATTTGTATGTCGATTTCTCCTTTTAATTTTTTTTCCATATGTGTTTGATTCATCTAAGGCAGGAATCCCGTGATTTCAGCAATCCGTCTCTTAATTATCAGGTTAGTCAAATTCTCGCTGACAGATTCTTCCTTCCTTATTTACTTGTAGTGCTAGTAGCCTTGATCTTCCGAGTTTAAGTACTCGCGCTCCTGCATCTTGATTCCCCTTGCGACAATGTTCTTCTACCGATAATCCTACGAAACATAAATAGTCATAAGTTTCTTTTTCCACTCCACTAATGCACAACATTAGCAAATTACACCTTTTTGCACGTAATTTTGACTTCATGGACACTTAATATAAATTAAATAATACGAATAATGATAAGAAGTTAGGCTAAAATTTGACTCTATTTTAAAGTCATCACGCTAACAGAAGAAATGGGATGAAAGAACATAGAAATCAACATGCATTCATAGTTTAGCATCGAAATCACAGTATTGTGAAGAAAAAAAAACATAACTATTGAATACTTTGCACTGAAAGTTTGTATAATGCAGGAATATGCTAAAGGCATGCTAGAGAGGTTAAGAAAGGCGAATGGCAACACGCATTGAGGATTCAGACCCTGACATGGCAGTTGCATTCGGTAAATTACTTCAATAAGGAAACAAAGCAGAAATTCAAGAAATTCCAGTGGAAATCAAAAGATATGCATTAATGATGATTTTCCCACTCATTTGGACTTACCGACCAAGTAATTCAACATTATAAATATCCAAATGAAGGCCTAATGTAACAGCCCAGTTTTCCATGCTGGTTTCCCAGGTGTTTTCGGTTCATGATTCGAATGTTGATTGATTGTTGGTTGCAAGTTCCAAGAGTTTGTGTTGGCTGCTCGGAAGTTTGAAGGTAGTTTGGTTAATTATAAATTAAAGAATTAAAAGAGCGCCTGTTGGGATTTGAACCTGAGTGGATTTGAGAAGCTTTTAACTCAAGTGTTTTGTTAAGTAGAAAAAATAAAAGTGCGTCTGCCAAGGCTCGAACCTTGGTCGTTTGGAGTTGGGAGCTTGATTTAAAAGAGTTTTAAAAAGAGAAAAATAAAAGGTGATGCTTGTGAGATTTGAACCCTTGACCTGAAGGGGGGTTTTGGAGGCTTGGATTTAATGAGTTTATTTAAGGAGAAAAGGTTGCTTCAGTTGGGACTCGAAGGGGGAAAGCTCAGGGAAGGAATCTCTTAACCTATTTAGTAAAGAAAAAGGGAAACGTATTTTTGGGGTTCTTCATTCTCCCTTGCCGAATGAGTTCTCCTAGATTTCTTCTCCTTCTTGTCGTTTCTCCAAGAACTTGAGCCAAGAGTCGAGGGGTAAGATTTCTTTCTTCTTCTTCTTCTTCTTCCCTAGCCAAAAAACCTTCTCTTTGTTGCTCGGCCAAGCCCTAACCGTCGGAGATGCTTTGTCGGTGTTTTCTTTCCAGCCAAGGTCTTCACCTTGGCACATTCTGCCCCAGGCGTTTGCCCCAGAAGCACCAACTCTGTAGCAACTAGCCAAGCCCGAGCCTCTTCGCACGTCCAGCAGCTGCTACGCAGCCCCGTCTGTTAGCCACAGCGAAGCACAACAAAGGTAGCCGATCGCCCTTGCATGAGGCGCCCTTCGCCGCAGCCAGCACCATTCGTGTCCTGTCGCCGATCGCTCGCGCCCATCATCGCTGCAGCGAAGTCGCATCACCCAGCCTCAGCACCATCTCGCCCTCATGCTACCGCACTAGAGAAGCCGAAGCAGTGATCCGCCCGTTCGTCCACTCCCACTACCGGCAGCCCTTCGCGCCAACAGCACCGAGACGCCCTTTTGTCGACACCTTGTATTCTGCCAGCGCGCGAGCTGTCGCAGCAGCAAGCCGTAGCGTGCATTGCTTCGCCGATTGCGCCGCGTAGCAGCCCCGTCATTCTAGGCCGCATCGCGCAGCAAGCTTTCTTCCTCCCGAAGTCGCTTCGCCCGCAACAACTCCCTTTCGCCGTGTGCAGCCCACATCGCCAGCCCGCGCAGCAGTGCCTCTTCGCCAGGCAAAGCTTCGCCCCAGCGAAACCCCGAAGCAATGGAGTTGTTTTCTCTGGTTTCTGTCTGATTCTCAGTTTGGGTAACCTCTGTTCCCTTTTCGTTCTTGGTTAAGTTAGATGCTTACAGGTGTATTGATCGTCTTAATATCAATGTTAGGTGTGTTGTGCCTTGTTGGTAGCCTGCAGCTCGAGGAGCTCTTAGTTTGTGTGATTCTTTTCTGCTTGTTTCCAGGTAAGGATTTCTTACCGGGGTTGTGTGGACCCAGCGAAATACTTTAATAGCACATTGATATTTTGTGAGTGTTTATGAGCATTCTAGTGGATAGGATCCTTGTTTCTGATTTGCTGGCATGTTTGCTGTCTTGTTCATGTTAGCTCCATGCTAGGGATTTTCTTAATCTGGCATATCCATGTTTCCTGTTCATTTTCTGTAGAGCCATGCTAGGATCGTGTTGTTATTGATTATTGCCTGGTCGATCTGTTAGCCTGCATTACCTTACTTAGGAAACTGTTAGGAATTACTAGTTTAGGTCTCGCATGGGTAAGACACGGATGGGCACCAATGCATTGTCAGTGTATGTAAGTCCCCGATGGGCATCACACTGTTGCGGTATGTGTAAGTCCCCGATGGGCATCATAGTGCAGCTAGGGAGAGTAAGACCATGTAGGGCAGCTTGTGAACCTAGTAGGAGTAAGTCTCTGATGGGCATCATTGTGCTTAAGCAGGTATAAGACCCCGATGGGCTTCCGTGTGTTGAGTAGGTGTAAGACCCCATGGGCATCCTCGAGCTTAAGCAGGTGTAAGACCCCGATGGCCAACCTTGAGTGCTACTTGAGTAAGACCTTGTAGGGCGTCATCGCACTCTAAAGTGAGTAAGACCCCGATGGGCATCACCAGGTATAAGACCCCGATGGGCATCCTACAAGTGTAAGACCCTAATGGGCAACCTTAAGTTTGAGCTGGTGTAAGACCCCGATGGGCATCTGTAACGGCCCAGGTTTTCATCCCGGTCTTCCAGGTATGCCCTAGGGGTATTTTGGTAATTTGGTCGGGCCGTCAGGGTCGTTTATGTCTTTTTCCAGTTGCTAAAATTATTGGATGGATTTATGAAGGTCTTTTAGGCTTTGTGGTTTGGTTTGAGCATGGGTAGATGCAAAAGTAAAAATAAAGGAATTTGTGTTGTAGCTGGGATTCGAACCCGGGTCTCTGGGAAAGCCTATGGGGATACGTGCCAGTTGAGCTATGGAGCGCTCTTGTTGCTCTTTCTACGTCATATTATGGTTAGCCTTGGATCTTGGAGTTTTGGTGCATTTGGTTAAATGAAAAAGAAATTAGGTTTTTGTCCTTCTTCTCCAACACACCCCCTCTTTGCCTTCCAAGCTTGCCTCTTAGCTCTCCAATCCGATTGTTCATCCCCTTTGCAGCTCCGTTGCTCGATCGTCAATCCGGGTAGGTATCGATCATCTTTTCTTCTTCTCCTCCTCCGATTGGTGTGCTATTTTGCGGGGTAAATAGTGTGTGTGTGTGTGTTGTGTTAGGTTGCAGCCAGCCGAGAGGAGCCCCCCAGCCGGCAGCCTCACCATCGCAGCTCCCTAGCCGGCCAGACCACGCCCAGGTCGCCTTGTCGACGCCCAGCAGCCGAGCCAGACTGCCCGGAGTCGCCCAGTTCCGTCGCCTTTCGTGGCACGCAATAGCATGCACCAGACGCCAGCTCGCTGTCGCAGCAGGTCGCCCAGATCGGACGTCGCAGGCCAACAAGCCAGATCGCCCGCGCGCGCGTCCTCGCCCGCGCCTGCCCAGCGTCTGTCCGTGCGCGCAGCCAGCTCCCCAGCGCCGTGCCACCGTCTGCCCAGCGCGCAGCCTAGCCGCACCAGCCTACCAGCAGCGCCCAGCCCCGTGTCGCCGTGCCGTGTGAGTGCTCCCGAGTCGAGCCTGCTTGTTTATCATGTTTAGGCTTATAGATGATGATTATAATTGTGTTTGCTAGGTTCCCGTAGCTAGCTCGAGATTGCTCGCAGCTTAGGATTTTGTGTGTAGAAGCCTCCCGACCAAGGTAAGGATTTCTTACCGGAGTTGTGTGGGCCCTGCGGTATTATATGTGATTGTTGTTTGTGTGCTTGTTTGTGTTTATCAACATGTTTAGTGATAGGTGCTCCGTTCTGAATTCCCGACTGACATGATTCCTTATGTTGTTTCTCATGTTAGTCCATGCTAGGTTGTTTTCGTTACTCGCATGCTCGTAGATTCATTCTTGTTTCGTAGTATCATGCTAGGTTCGTTGTATCTGTTGAGCACGTATTGGATTGTATTGGATTGTATGTTATTGATATGATATGTTAGAGTGTAGGTAGGTAGCATCATCCGGGCCGGAATGCATAAAGTATCTTGCATCCCTGGCAGGGACGTACGAGGTAGTACTCCGTCCCTGGACCCCGTTAGGGTTTAGCTAACCCGACCGGTAGGCCCTGCAATCTTGGGTGAGGGTGGCAGACTGTTAAATGCCCCAACGGTCGGGATGATGACTTGGCATTGCCTCGTCCCCGGCAGCCGGCATGTCCTCAGCGTGTTCGGCAGTAGCCCCTGATTGCCACCTGTTAGGGCAAGGACGGCTTCCTGGTGTAAGCCTACCATGACCGATTCCTTAGCCTCAGATGCGGTGGTTCAGGCTGACATAGTTCACGTGTCCAGGTCTCACACCCCTATGTCAGTGACACCGATCCAGAGATTTAGTTAGGCATGGTGACTGGACATGTGCAGCTTGCCACTAGACCCGGCACCCCCATGGTGCGGTAGCATGTGGTGTACGCTTACGCTCATTACTGGCGCCGACGGAGAGCTCCTCGGGATCTTGAGCTAGTGCACCTTTCGTATCGGCGATGAGAAGCCGAGGCCGAGACTTGTTTCTCGTATAGGGCGTATTGTGTGGTGGATTATTCCGGACTAAGACCCTGAGTTGGCATCCGAGGTCCAAGTATGTACTTAAGCTATGTGCTTTATTCTATGTTTATATTCATAGCTTGCATACATTCATCTAGATGACCATGTATATCGTATTGTACCCCGGTTGGGGATTCTTACTGAGTAATTCGTTACTCACCCTTATTTTGTGGTTTTCCACGGAGTAACCAAGGTGCGAGACAAGATGGTGAAAAAGAGGAGTGTGATCATGGGAACTCTTTGTCATCTCGACCTTTTTATATTATGACTCTTGTCTTTTATTTCCCCTGAATGCATGTAGTCGGGCACGGAGCCCTAGGATGTTTTCTCAATGTTTTTGTGGATTCGGCAAGATTGTTGTACACGAGAAGGTTTTGAATGATTTTAATAAATCTCTGATCATAGTAAACTTTTGGAAATGTATTTGTCTTGAAACAGGTGCTTGGAGACAGGGATAGGTTTCAGTAAACTGTTTTGATTTCTGATTGAATGCTGAATGTTTTAATTTTCACTTGGAATCCGTAATCATATTTGTATATTGTCTTTACTTTGAATGCATGCATTGGGGTAAAGGCCCATTTAGAGCCCCTTTTGGGTCGGGTCTTTACAACATCCACGTGTTCTAGCTGGCATAAGTCCCCGATGGGCCTCCATGTGTTAAACCGAATGTAGGTTGTAGTTGTAAGTCTCGAAGGGTAGCTCGGTAAGTCCTTGAATAGGCAAGTTCTTAGAATGACGGTTAGCTTGAACCAAGTTGTTTTCTCTGTGCTCGTGATTGGTTGCATGTATCTGTGTGCTAGATTATTTGTTTTCGTATTGTACCCCGGTTGAGAATTCTTACTGAGCGACTCGTTGCTCACCCTTACTTTTCTGTGATTTTCCACCAAGTAACTTGGGACCGAGACTGGATGGCTAGGAGGAAGCTGCTGGATGATCATGGATAGAGTACTCTGAGTCTTGTTTCGTCTTCTCTGAATTCTTTTGCATGTAGACAGGGCCGGAGCCCTTAGGTGGACTTTGTTGTATTTCTGGATATTAAACTATTTGCTTCGTTTTTGCTGAAACTGTTCTAGATGTTTTTACTTGCAGATAAAAGAAACTCTCCCCAGGGTTGGATTTGATAAATCTTTTGACAGGTGCTTGGAAATAGGGACAGGTCCAAATAACTGAATTTCACTGAACATTTTATGTTTTAAAGTTTTTTATAATTTCGCATTCATGTTTTCGGGTTTATTTACATGCATAAGAGGGCCTAGGTTTAGGACCCTAATCGGGTCAGGTCTTTACACCTAAGTCGAGTGAGTTTATCGGATGGTCAAATCTGATCCAAGGATCAAAGACAATTCTCAACAAGAAGCACTGGTGGTGTTCGTGGAAACTGATGACAAGGGGATTACACACTTCACATCCCCAACTATTCCATTTTACTTTTTTTTAGTAAGAGTAGCTTGTAGTTATAAATACTTTGTAGTTGTAATAAAATCGTCTTATTTAACCTCTATATTATGTTTATTTATATGGTTGCTCTATATGCGTTTTTGTTAATTATTCATGAATAGAAGCATGGTTGCGTAGATTAGTTATCCACGCATGTACCTTGTGGTGAGTTCGAAAGAAGGAAATGCATGTTGACCAGTATGCTACGTTAGGTTGTGTGGAAGTCTTTTCACTGTTTAAGTGTTATAAATAACCTTACTAATAGCTTGCGTCGCCCAGTTATCAGTATGGAATTTGCAGCGGAAGCGGGTTCTGCCATGAATCATTAAGTGTGGAAGTATTTATTTGTTAGGGAAATGAGAATCTCTTTGACTAGTCCGCGCGCGTAGTATCTTCTAGGATTGTTAGTTATCAATGCTCGTTAGTGTATCCTAATAATTTTTTTGCCATATCAATACTCGTTAGCGTAGTATCTTTTAGTCTTAGCATCATATTTACTTTAGTCTTAGCATCATATTTATTTACGCATTCCATTTAAAAATAAATCACAACAACTTATCCAAATCATGTTTTACTTTTCTGCATAACTTTTATCCTAATAATTTTAGCTCTAGGCATCAATCTCTGTGGGATTGATAAAATTTATATACTTATTACTTGCTGCAATATCTGACTACTTATACTTGCGCGGAAGTGATTCCGAGTTACACTTAGCATAAGTTGACTTTGAACCTGTTAAATATTTCACAATCCCAGTTTAAATACTTCAAAACAACAATACATTAGGGAAAACAAAAGTCTTCATTTCAAGTAGCATTTCAAGATAAAACCTGTTAAATAGAAAACATTTCCTCGCCAGTATTTTATTTAAAAGTTAAACATCATAATGTAAAATCCCATATGGACTCCGTGTCCAACTACATGTTGAATGAACAAAAGATACAATCCTAGATAGAGTACGACGGCTACTCCCATGATCAATCAGCTCCTCCGATAGCCGCACCGGTGTCGTCCCAAGTTACCTGGTGGAAAAACCATAGAAAGGATGAGTACAATTGCACTCAATAAGAATCCCCCAACCGGGGTACAATACGCAAGTCACATCATCTAGCATCCTAGCATACAAGCAATCTAAAAATCACAATAGGCAGCCTCATACAAGTTCAAATAACAGGATGTTCAAACATCAAGAGTCTTTGCTCATGACTAGACAGAGTCAGCACACACTGAGCTAACTACGCAAAAGGTAAAACTATGTAACCTCGTAATCTCGAGAGTCTCTATCTCTCAGCTAAACATGGTCAACACACACTGGGCTAACTTTGGACCATCACACACTAGGCTAATCCTGGACAAACCTGGTCAGCACACACTTGGCTAACCTTGGACCAGCACACACTGGGCTAATCTTGAACAAACCTGGTCAGCACAGAGCAGGCTAACCTTGGACCAGCACACACTGGGCTAATCCTGAACAAACCTGGTCAGCACACACTAGGCTAACCTTGGACAGTACACACTGGGCTAACCTTAGACCAGCACACACTGGGCTAATCCTGGACAAACCTGGTCAGCACACATTGGGCTAACCTTGGACCAGCACACACTGGGCTAATCCTGGGCAAACCTGGTCAGCACACACTAGGCTACGAGCACATACTGGGCTAATCCTGGACAAACCTAACAGGATCTATCTAGGATGAAGTACCCTAGATCTAACAGAGTTTAGCATCAAACATTGCACAACCAAGGCAGGATATCAACAATCATATCGAACATAAACATAAAATAGGGAAGTGCAATCAACAGGGTACATTCTACAAGTCAAGTCTTATCAAGCAGATCATACATTTCCTATCCACTAACATGCTTAACAACAGTCATTCAAGAAACAGGGCATATTCATTAGAATCATACCATTCAGACAACCTGCACAAGCCTATCCACTAGCATACATTCCAGGCAGACATAACAAATAAAACCTATCCACTAACATGCTTATCAACAGGTAATAATAAACACAATCTATCCACTAATCATGCATAGTAATAGAACACACAACCAGGAAACTATCAATGCCAAGCGCAGGGTCCACACAACCTTGGCAAGGAACCCATACTTGGAAAACAAGTAGAAATCACAAGTAAAGTGCTCCTTGAGCTGCAGAACCAACACAAAACCCAACCAAGTAGGCACACGGCTACAAGGCTCTCGACCAAGATAAGGGGCTGCTCGGCAAGGCACAAAGTTTCTCTCGGTGAGGCACAAAACTTCTCTCGGGAAGGCACAAAACTTCTCTCGGCAAGGCAGTTTGGTGCTTCTCGGCTTGGGGTTGTTTGCGGCAACAAGTAGGCATGAGTCTAAAATGTGATGGCGATCAAAGGGTTGCTCGGTTAGGGTTGATTCAAGGCAAGAAGGAGCTTGCTTGGTGATGGCGGCAACAAGTACTTGCAGCTAGGACTTAGTTTTTAGACAACAAGGAGAAGAAAAAGAAAGAATTAGCAAGGAGCAAGGGCAAGGGAAAAGACGAAGAAGAAGAATTGATGATGAGAAGAGGAACAATACGAATCGGTAAGATGGAGAGCAAAGGAGAAGATGAAATCGGCAATTTGGAGATGGGGAAGATGGAATCACAAGGCCACCGCAATTCAATCGTAAAAACGCAAAAACGAGTTTTCCCTTTCCTTTTAATCGTAGAATCAATCCTCTCATGCCACGTGTCCCTGGCAACCCACCTTCGAGTCCCAGCGAAGGCACTTTTCCATTTATTTGTTATCTTTTTAATTAAAACTTCAAATTCCTTGTCAACCACCCTTCGAGTCCCACCGAAGACACATTTTCTACTTTTTCTCTTCTTTTTAAATAAAACCTCAAAATCTCTAACCAATAGGCTTCGAGTCCTGGCGATAACATCTTTTTCTCTTTTAACTTAAATAAACCTCCAAACTTCTCAACATGCAACTCTAACCCTAGAAACCTGAAACTGAAGCAATAAGCTCAACTCAGTAAATGATAGAAACAACCCTGCAACCCTGGTTAATTATAAAACCGACCCTGAAGGCAAAATTACCAAAATGCCCCTAAAGGCTCAAACTGCCCTAACGGCCCAACTAAATAACCGAACAACCAACTGAACGTACCTGGATAACCGGAACGAAAACTTGGGTAGTTACAATAGTCTCTCCTTTTAAGACTTTCGTCCTCGAAAGCCCTAAGACATAAACAACTCCGGATAATGCGTCATCAACTCGTCCTCTAACTCCCAAGTGGCTTCCTCTGTCCTCTGATTTCTCCACTGAACCTTAACCAAGATGATCTCCCGGTTACGCAAAGTCTTGCGCTCCTGAGCTAGAATCTATACAGGCTTCTCCCCGTAGCTCAAATCCTTTTTCAACTCTATCGGCTCATAATCAACAACGTGAGATGGGTCTAACATATACTAATGTAACAACGAAACGTGGAAAAACATTGCATTGCTGCCAAAGTCGGACAACGCCAAAAGGTAAGCAACTGAATCGATTTGCTCAAGGATCTCAAAGGGTCCTACAAACTGGGCTCAACTTTCCCTGCTTACCAAACCTCAAGACTACACGCATCAGGGCTACTTTCAGAAACACATGTTGGCCAACCTCAACTCTAAGTCTCTACGCCGAACATCTGCGTAACTTTTCTCCCTACTCTGAGCTGTCAGCATATGAGCCCTGATCTTCTGTACTGCGTAGTTAGTCATCTGTAACAACTCGGGACCTAAAACCTATATGTCTCCAACCTCTTCCCAGAACACTAGAGATCTGCAACACTTACCATACAATGCCTCAAACGGAGCCACCTGAACAGTCGACTGATAGTAGTTATTATATGCGAACTGCATTAAAAACAGGTACTGATCCCAACTGCCTGAAAATTCTAACGCACGGGCTCGTAACATATCCTCGAGAATCTGGTTCACCCTCTCAATTTGTCCATCTGTCTGAGCATGAAAAGTAGTACTGAAACTACAATCGGTTCCCAACCCCTTCTGGAGCGCTCTCTAGAAGTGAGCAGTGAACCGAAAGTCTCCATCCAAAACAACTTTGTCGGCACCCCATGGTACCGAACGATCTGATCCAAGAACAACTATGCCCACCGCTCCACGGTATAGTTAGCTCTATTGAGGATGAAGTACGCACTCTTATGCAGTCGATCCACAACCACCCATTTCTGAGTAAACCCTCTCGATGTCCTTGGCAACCCAGAGATAAAGTCCAACGAAAACTCTTCCCATTTCCACTGTAATGACCCGACCCAAATGGGGTTCTAAATAGGCCATTACCTCAATGCATGCATACAAATCTACAGAAAATTTGAAAGATGGTGTTTGGATTCTAAGTAAAAACTAAAACATGAAAACATCCATTTAAAAATCAACATAAATTCCTGAAAACTGTCCCTGTTTCCAAGCACCTGTTCCAAGACAAATACATTTCCAAAACATACTCTGATCAGAGATTTATTTAAAACATACAAGCTTTGCAATAGTTACAACAATGCTAGAATCCGGAAATACATTCAGAAAACACCCTAGGGCTCCGTGCCCAACTACATGCATTCAGAGGACATTTAAATCATAAACATAAACATAAGACTCAGAGTTGAACAACGGGTTTCCATGATCACAGCTCCTCCTCCAGCCATCCTGTCTCGCACCATGGTTACCTGTGGAAAACCACATAATAAGGGTGAGTAACGAATTACTAAGTAAGAATCCCCAACCGGGGTACAATACGATATACATGGTCATCTCGATGAGTGTATGCAAGCTATGAATATAAACACAGAATAGAGCACATAGCTTAGCCCACACTTGGGCCTCGGATGCCAACTCAGGGTCTTAGTCCGGAAATCAATCACCACATCCACACAATACACAAGTCGCCCTATACGAGAAACAAGTCCCGGCCTCAGCCTGTCTACTGTCGAATGAAAGGTACACTAGCTCAAGATCCCGAGGAGCTCTCCGGTCGGCGCTGTAATGAGCGTAAGCATGCACCGCGTGCTACTGCAGACTATGGGGGGTGCCGGGTCTTCCAGTCACCACGCCTAACTAAATCTCTGGATCGGTGTCACTGACATAGGGGTGTGAGACCTGGACACGTGAACTATGTCAGCCTGAACCATCGCACCTGAGGCTAAGGAACGGTTCGTGGTAGGCTTACACCAGGAAGCCGTCCTTACCTTAACAAGTGGCAATCAAGGGCTACTGCCGAACACGCTGAGGACGTGCCGACTGCCGGGGACGAGGCAATGCCAAGTCATCATCCCGACCGTTGGGGCATTTAACAGTCTGCCACCCTCACCCAAGATTGCAGGGCTTACCGGTCGGGTTAGCTAAACCCTAACGGGGTCCAGGGACGGAGAACTGTCTCGACGTCCCTGCCATGGATGCAAGGTACTTTATGCATCAGGCCCGGATGTTGCTATCTACCTGCAACTCTAACCTGCCTTAAAAATCAGCAAACAATTTCATAAAATCCAATACGTGCTCAATAAGAATACAACGAGCCTAGCATGATACTCACGAAGCAAGGAGCAGAATACGAGCATGCCGAGAAAGGAACAACCTAGCATGGACTAACATGAGAAACAACATAGGAAATCATGCGATCGGGAATTCGAGAATAGAGCACTTATCAGAAACATGTCAATAAACACAAACAAGCATACAATCAAGCAATCACATAATATATCGCGAGGTCCACACAACTCCGGTAAGAAATCCTTACCTGGTCGAAAGACCTCTAAACACAAGAAACCTAAGCTGCGATCGAACCCGAGCTACCTATAACGAACCAAGAAAACACATCAATAATCATAGAATAGCCCTAAAAATATAATAAAGCAATGAGGCTCGGCTCGGGAGCACTCACACGGCACGACGACACGAGGCTGAGGCTGCTTCCGGGTTGGCGGGTGGGTGTACTGGATCGGGTCGTGGTGCGCCAGCTGGCGCGGCCTGCAGACGGACACGCTGTACGCTGGAGCGGCACGGCGAAGGCGCACGGACACGGCGAAGGCGCGCGGACTCGGCGAACGTCTGGGCGAAGACGCGCGACCTGGGCGTGACGGGCTCGGCCGTTGGTGAGCTCGCGGGCTGCGACGGCGAGCGACGACGTGCGACGGGCGTCTGGCTCGGCAGATCTGGTGCGACGACGAGCGACGGCACTGCTGCTCGGGCGGATCTGGTGCGACGACGTGCGACGGCGCTGCTGCTCGGGCGGATCTGGTGCGACGACGTGCGAGCTCGGCTGCTGGGCGACGGGCTTCTCTCGGCTGCTGCGATCTGGGTGTCTCATGGCTTTGGCGTGCGGCGGCGACGACGACAAGGTGTGGCGGTGGTGGGCTGGCAAATTTGGCTGGGGTGCTCGGGGGAGAGAGAGAGAGAGAAAAAAAGAGAAAAGAGAGAAGAGAGAGAGAGAGAGAGAGAGAGAGAGAGAGAGAGAGAGAGAGAGAGAAAGTGAATTTGGGGAAAAAATAAAAGAAAAGAAAATGAATTTGGAAAAGAAAAGGAAAATGGGAAATAAAAGGAAAAATAAGGATTTTATCCAAAATCCATCCTTATCCACTTTTATCCTTAAAAATCCCATTTCGGCTCCCTCCTTCGAGACCCTAGCTGAAGCAACCTCTCCCAATAAATAAAACTCACTAAAATCCAACTCCCAAATCAACACCAAGGGCCCGGGCTCGAATCCCAAAGGAAGCACACAACCAACCAACACTTTGCCCAAAAACCCAAATCACAACCGAACTCCCAAACGACTAGCCCAAACATCTCGGGACTCGTAAGCAATAACAAACCAGCCTCGACAAAGCGGGAGCTACCTCGAACCACGAAAAACCACAAATCCTGCACGGATAGCCAAAAGACCAAAATACCCCTAAGGGTCAAAGCAGCTCTAACGGCCCAACCAACCACTGACCAGGCAGAAAGCACCTCGAGAACCGGAATAGAAAACTGGGCCGTTACAATACTTCCTCCTTTTAAGACTTTCGTCCTCGAAAGTCCTAAGACGAAACGGCTCCAGGAAACTCCACTAAAACCTAACCAACTGAACTTCTCGGCTAATACAACGCCAACCTTCTCCGAAAACCAAACCCTCTTGGGTTCTCAAAAACTCAAAGGCACTATGCCATCCAGGCTGCCACAAACAAACTCAACCAAGACTGGGCATATACTTGAACTCCGAAGGGAAATAGACGGCAATCCACATCCTCAACTCGCACCAACTCTCAAACGGTGCAACTCTCAGCAGACTCGAGGACTGGCCACAAGCTCTGAAACTCTACACCACGCACTGGCAAAACTCCTCTGGAAGCTCACAGCTGACAACAAACAAACTCAACCCTACAACAAACTGGCCAAACAACTGAACCTTCCAGATTCCAAAACTAAACGGCCTACTCTTACTACACAAGAGACCAACAAACCTCAAACCTTGACTACAGCCTTAACGAGAAACAATCGAATCACCAACTAGCGACTGATCCAAAAAGCAAACTTCTCCAACTAGAACACAACCACAACACTTAAGCAACCATCTTAAGGAGAAAACGTCGAACCAAAGGCAAGGGGCACCATCCTGGTACACCAGACGGCTAACAACACTCACACCAGCTGAAACTTCAGCTACGACCACCTTTAATAGACAAGGGCCAAGCACAGACTCCACTCGGCGAAACCAACAAACCAGATGTAACGACCCAGGTTTTTCATCCCGGTCTTCCAGGTATGCCCTAGGGGTAATTTGGTAATTTGGTCGGGCCGTCAGGGCCGTTTGTGTCTTTTCCAGTTATTAAAATTATTGGATGGATTTATGTAGGTTTTTGGAGGGATTTGTGGTTTGGTTTGAGCAAGGTTTGATGCAAAAGTAAAAATAAAGGAAATTGTCTTTGCACTGGGGTTTGAACCGGGTCTCCCGAAAGCTTGTGGGGATGTGTGCCAATTGAGCCATTAGTTGCTCTTGTTGCTCTTTCTGCATCACATCTTAGTTGATCTTGGATCTTTGGTGTTTGGTGCATTTGGTTAAATGAAATAGAAAATCTTCTTCTCCAAAGTGTGTGGCCGCCCAAGCTTTGCTCTCCATTGCCTTGCCGAATTCTTCATCCTTGCAGCTCCTTTGGATCGATCATCATCATTCCGGGTAGGTATCGATCTTCCTCTTCTTCTTCTCATCCGTTTGGTGTCTTTGTTTGGCCAAGTGTGTTTGTGTTGATTGCGGCCCACCGAGAGAAGCCATGGCGGCGGCAATCGTCGCGCCAGCCGGCCACCAAGACGCACGCGATCCGAGATCCGCCTAGCCTTTGCTTGCCGTTCGTCCGAAGAGCCGGCTAGCCTTGTCGTCGGCGGCGGTCCCACGCCCAGATCGCCGGCGGCCCACGCAGACGCCAGATCCGCTTAGCGGCTGCCGTTGCCGTCGTCCAAAGGCCAGCTAGCCTTGTCGTCGGCGGCCGATCCCACGCCCAGAATCGCCGGCGCGGCCTGCGCGACGCGAGATCTCGCAAGCAGCAGCCCAGATTGCCGCTCGTCCTCGCCTGATCGCTCGCACGCCAGGAGGCCCTCGCCAGCGCCCGCGCGCCCAGCCGCGTCCGCGTCGCCCATTTCACGCCAGCGCCCGCGCGCCTTCGCTCTGAGCTGCCGCCCGCGACGCCCAGATGCTCGCCGCGCGCGCGCTCTCTGCCGTACGCCGTGCCGTGCCGTGCCTTGCTTGCCGTGGCGCGCAGCTGCGTCCCAGCGCCCATCGCGCGCGCGCGCCGCAGCGCCAGCCTGCTGTGCGTACCGCCAAAGAACTCCAAGTTTGTGTCGCCGTGCGCGCGCGAGAGCCCCGAGCCGAGCTTGCTGTTTCTATTGTTTTTAGACGTTTTAGATGCTTGATTATTATTGGTTTGCTAGGTTCCCGCTCGCTAGCTCGGGATTGTTCCGCATGACTTAGGATTTGTGTGTAGAAGCCTCCAGACCAAGGTAAGGATTTCTTTACCGGAGTTGTGTGGGCCCTGCGGTATATTTGTGATTGTTGTTTTGTATGCTGTGTATGATTATTAGCATGTTTAGCCCTAGGTGCTCGCATTACGAATTCTGATCGCATGAACTCTTGTATTGTTTCTCATGTTAGCCCATGCTAGGTTGTTCCATTCTCGGCATGTTCGATATCATGTTCTTGCTTCGTAGTATCATGCTAGGTTCCTTGTATCTCATTGAGCACGTATTGGATTTGCATTGATTGAATTGTTATTATTGCTATGGTTTAGAGTTCGGGTAGGTAGCATCATCCGGCCGGATGCATAACGTAACTTGCATCCCCGACAGGACGTCACGAGATGGTACTCGTCTCCGATCCCGTTAGGGTTTAGCTAACCCTAACGGCTGGCCCCGCAATCTTGGGTGAGAGGTGGCGGTGTTAAATGCCCCAACGGTCGGGATGATGACTTGGCATTGCCTCGTCCCCGGCGATCGGCACGTTCTCGGCGTGTTCGGCCGTAGCCCTTGATTGCCCACTGTTAGGGCAAGGACCGCTTCACGGTGTAAGCCTACCACGACCGTTTCCTTAGCCTCAAAGTGCGGTGGTACAGCCGACATAGTTCACGTGTCGTGTCTCACACCCCTATGTCGGTGACACCGATCCAGAGATTTAGTTAGGCATGGTGATGAACACGGGCAGCTTGCCACTAGACCCGCACACCCCGAGTTTGCGGTAGCATGCGCGGTGCGCGCTTATGCTCATTACTGGCGCCCATGGAGAGCTCCTCGGGATCTTGAGCGTGCACCTTTCGTGATCGACGATGAGCAGCCGAGGCGGGACTTGTTCCGTATAGAGCGTATAGTGTGTTGTGGTATTTCGGACTAAGACCACGAGTTGGCATCCGAGGTCCAAGTGTGGACTTAGCTATGTGCTCCGCTCTGTGTTTGTACTCATAGCTTGCATACATTCTTCTAGATGATCATGTATATCGTATTGTACCCCGGTTGGGGATTCTTACTGAGTAATTCGTTACTCACCCTTATTCTGTGGTTTTCCACAGGTAACCAAGGCGGGAGACAGGATGGCTAAAGGAGGAGCTGTGATCATGGAATCCTGCTGTCATCTCTGACCATTTTATTATATCATGACTCTTGACTTTTGTTATTTCCCCTGAATGCATGTAGACGGGCACGGAGCCCTAGGATGTTTTCTTACGTTTTATGGATTCCAGCATATTTGTACTTGTGGAATGTTTAAATGGTTTAAATAAATCTCTGATCAGAGTATGCTTTTAGAAATGTATGTTTTGATTGTTGAATGTTTCTGTTTTTACTTGGGATCCGAAATTTATTTTTCATAATGTCTTTTATTTTGAAAACATGCATTGGGGTAAAGGCCCATTTAGAGCCCCTTTTGGGTCGGGTCTTTACACCAGAACTCCTCATCGGCCGAATGCAAACTTTCCAAAGAAAACCTACCAGCAACTGGCCAAGGAGAACATTGCCAGGCAAGGAACAACCAACATTCCTCTCAAGGAAAACTCGGAAGCAAGGACTAAACCTTCACGCAGCTCTCTGCGGCACAACACCTTGAGGAAAATAGCTCACAGCTTACCAACCAATGCCACGGCACCTCTGTGCCAACTCACTCAAACGCGGCTCTGCTAACGCCAACTGCGAACGCACAACAACTAGGAACAAAGCCCGAGAAGGGCTTGCTCAGCAGAACTCAACCCAAACTTATAACGAGCAACGCTCGCCTCCAAGCTACCACTCAACTCTTAAAATCCAACTGGCTACTCAAAAGACTTCTCCTTTTAGCCTAGGCCTAACTCAACTTCCAAACCGAAGCTCCACTCCCGAAACCTCACAAGGAAAAGCGGATGACGACAACCTCCAAGCTTACGGATCACGAGCCACATGAATGCGCAAGACTACCTCGGAAGCTAACACTGAGGGTGGCATCCAAGGAGCAACTCAACCACCACAGAGGCTAGGGGAAAAAAGAAATCTTCAATCCCCAAAGAATCATCAACTTGCCAGAACAACTCAACTCTTACTGGCTGGCCTTCGCCCTTGCGGGGACAAACAACTCTTGCTTGCTAACAACACAAAGCAGGGACCCTCTCATTTGGGATGACACGCGCTACTACGATCAACTCAACAACTCAAGAGCTAAGCTGACTTCTGCCAAACGGGAAACGACTTCCCAGCAAGCAAACTCCAGAAGGGCAGCGAACTCCACACACGCTCGCTGACTTGCTCAAACCCAAGGCAACAGCAACCAACTCTCTCTTGGAAGCAACACCCAAGGGAAATCTCAACCAATCGAATCACCAACCCAAAACTAATAAAGACTTGCTCAATCTGCGAGGGAGGGTCAACTCCCAAAACTTCCCGACTAGGAACAAGACCTCGGTAACGCGCCTCCGGCTAGAACCGAACTAGCTCTCGAAACAACAAAAAGAACCAAATCTTGGCCAAACACTCACAAGAGGCAGAACAACCTTTACTACAGCCTCTAGAACACCATCCAAGAATCCGTTTAACTGAACAAACGACTGCTTCCAAGCAGCCAACAAACTTTTCCCTCTTGCTAGCACCACAACCATCAATTCCAAGACCAAGGGAGTAACCTGACAACTCCCCGAAGGAAACGGCTCTTACAAGCAGACAACCGAAGGACAATGAGCTCCACATACGCTCACTGCCTTGCTCCACTAGAGCAACAACATCTAAATCTCACGGGGCAACAACAGGGGTCCATCTCAGACTGAACTTCCAAAAGCCAAACGGGGCAACTCAACATCTTGGAAATAGGAAAACAACCAACAGGGCACAAACCACTCGCCCCACGAGCAAAACTAATCTCTAGCCACTCCAATCCACACCTTGGCCGACACCAAGCATCAACTTGCCACCACACCGGAACCAATCTAGACTTTACTCCAAACAAACACTAGCTTGCTAGTCTACCAAGACTGCTAGCAACTCACCCAAGGCTACAAACTACACGCCTCCAGCTGGCCAACTAAACTCACTACCTGGGCCTGACTGAGCTCTGGAGAGGCTCTCCACAACCTAGGGTTCTCCGACAACCCTCGACACACACACTGCCGACAAACGATCTAACAGACAACTGCCTGAACAAACAACTCCAATTTCCAGCATCACAACCATGCTGGCCAACTCCAACTCCTTGGGAACCAAGAGGACCCGAAACGCTACAGAATGCGTCATCCTCCTACTCAAAGCATCGGCCACAACATAACTTCTACCCAAGGAAAGATCCAAACAACTCTCTTAGCCATGACGATCAGAAACCACGCGGCTTAGCTACCACCGCTCTTGTTCAGTTTCCAACTAAACTCCAACCAACGATCAACAAGAAGATCCGCCAACCAAGCTTAGGTCCAACTTAACAAATCTTGCCTAAGCAACAACCTGATATCACGAGCACGGTATCCTTACCACCTCGCTAAAGCCTTACAACATCCACCTGGAGTCCAACTTCTCCAGGAACTGGGCACTAGATCTCCAAAACAAACCCTACATGGATCTGAAACTCTCGCCACAGAACGAACCACACAAAACACACTTGTGTGCACAACTCTCAACCTTCTTTCAGAGATCCAAGACTAACAAGCGCTTTTCCAAAAAGCAACGCTAACTCCTGGCAGAGATACAATCAATCCAAAGAACACCAAAAGTTCCATTTTCACACGATGCTCGAAGCTGAGGCAACCTTGCTCTACAAAAGCATAACCATGCCCAACCGAACTTACTTTATACCAAGCCTCTACCAAGGGGGCTTACCCATAAGGCATCCAAAACCTCTCACAAGGCATCCAACTCGCCTCATAGGCATCCATTTCATGGTCCCTCTGCGGACCAAACTCGCATTTACGATGCTCAACTCTCCTCAGATTTAGGCACACGAAGGTAGTTGACCGCACTACCAACCACAAAGAAATCTCTTGGCCTTAACACTAGCGCGAGACTCACGCGCACCAACACTTACCAACTGCCAACCTGCTGACTTACTCAACCTCCGGTAAACTTTGGGAAAAGGCTCGGCTCCACTCGAACATCCTTTTCGCTTGTAGTCCATCGACTACCACTGAACTAGCCCTCTGGCACGACCTAAACAGGTGCCACTGCCATAAACGGATCCAAGGCTAAAGGAGTGCGTTGAACTTCGGACGGCATAGAACCATCTGCTATGTCCAAGCCAAACTCAAGCCTTAACCAGACTTAGTGCCAAAGCGGCACACCAACCAATGCACCTCAAGTGCCACTACTACCAAAACCACATCTTACTACCAATGAGGCCAACAAGGTCACAACCTCAAGTGACAAGAACTCAGGCTAGGCATACAAGGGCTCCAACTCAAAAACCATGCCTACGACATCTCATCAAACCGAAGGCTCACGGCCTACCCTTGCATCTCCACATGATGCTCAACAAAACTCTGGCCGGCTCTCTCAACATGCAGCAGCTAGCTCCACTCTAGGAGCTCACCAAAAGAAGAGTGCTCAACTCTACCAAACATCTGAGGAAAACACCAACGGATCCAATTCAAAGGGAACATTTGCTTTCATTGCACACCTAACCACGGGTTAAACATCTGGCTGCAAACAACAACACCTTACAGAGCACAAAGATGCCTCAACAATCTCCTCGAAGTCGCCAACTCTCTACACTACTCACTGGGCAATCAAACAATCTGCTAAGGCTCAAGATCAACACTTGAGCTACCCAGCTAGTCCACACGGGGACCTGCTCCACAAACATCCACATAAGCACAGCCATAGCTAACTCCTCTATTGGAGTGGTACTCCAAGGCAAAGCACCTCCACCCTCTCACTAGGGGAAAACCAACAACTGGACCACAATTGGCTTACGGGAGTCTAAGCTCTACCTCCCACGGGGACGACGTCCCAGGGCATCCGAATCTATCTGGATACCTCAACAAGCCACAACATACATCACACACTGCGGGAAGTTGGCATGATGGCGCTCTAAACCCAAACCAACAACGAGTCAGAACCTGCTCGTCTCCGCTCCACAACACTACACAAGGCATACATTAGATGACAGGTATTGTAAATTCTTAACCCTTTTTCAACAACAAATAGTAAACTTAGGCTTTACATTGGTATGAGTCTTTGGTGATCATGGGAAAAACGACCTACAACAAAAGGTCAGTCTACAAAATCTATGACCCTGAGCTCTGATACCAACTGTAATGACCCGACCCGAATTGGGTTCTAAATAGGCCATTACCTCAATGCATCCATACAAATCTACATAAAATTTGCAAGATGGAGTTTGGATTCTAAGTAAAAACTAAAACATGAAAACATCCATTTAAAAATCACATAAATTCCTGAAACCTGTCCCTGTTTCCAAGCACTGTTCCAAGACAAATACATTTCCAAAACATACTACGATCACGAGAGATTTATTTAAAACATACAAGCTTTGCAATAGTTACAACAATGCTAGAATCAGGAAATACATTGAGAGAAAACACCCTAGGGCTCCGTGCCCAACTACATGCATTCAGAGGACATTTAAATCATAAACATAAACATAAGACTCAGAGTTGAACAACGGGTTTCCATGATCACAGCTCCTCCTCCAGCCATCCTGTCTCGCACCATGGTTACCTATGGAAAACCACATAATAAGGGTGAGTAACGAATTACTCAGTAAGAATCCCCAACCGGGGTACAATACGATATACATGGTCATCTCGATGAGTGTATGCAAGCTATGAATATAAACACAGAATAGAGCACATAGCTTAGCCCACACTTGGGCCTCGGATGCCAACTCAGGGTCTTAGTCCGGAAATCAATCACCACATCCACACAATACACAAGTCGCCCTATACGAGAAACAAGTCCCGGCCTCAGCCTGTCTACTGTCGAATGAAAGGTACACTAGCTCAAGATCCCGAGAGAGCTCTCGGTCGGCATTGTAATGAGCGTAAGCATGCACCGCGTGCTCACTGCGAACTATGAAGTGCCGGGTCTAGAGGCAAGCTGCCCATGTCCAGCCACCACGCCTAACTAAATCTACGGATCGGTGTCGCGACATGGGGTGTGAGACACGGACACGTGAACTATGTCGGCTGAACCATCGCACTTTGAGAGGCTAAAAGGCGGGTCGTGGTAAGCTTACACCAGCAAGTCGTCCTTACCTTAACGGTGGCAATCAAGGGCTACGCGCCGAACACGCCGAGGACGTGCCGAGCTCGCCGGGACGATGCAATGCCAAGTCATCATCCCGACCGTTGGGGCATTTAACGATCTGCCACCCTCACCCAAGATTGCGGGGCCTACCGGTCGGGTTAGCTCAACCTAACGGGGTCCGGGACGGAGAAGCGTCTCGACGTCCCCGCCATGGATGCAAGGTACTTTATGCATCGGCCGGATGATGCTATCTACCCGCAACTCTAACTCGCCTTAACAATCAACAAACAATTTCATAAAATCCAATACGTGCTCAATAAGAATACAACGAGCCTAGCATGATACTACGAAGCAAGGGCAGATCACGAGCATGCGAGAAAGGAACAACCTAGCATGGACTAACATGAGATACAACAAAGGAAATCATGCATCGGGAATTGAATAGAGCACTTATCAGGAAACATGTCAATAAATACAAACAAGCATACAATCAGCAATCACATAATATATCACAGGGTCCACACAACTTCGGTAAGAAATCCTTACCTGGTCGAAAGACCTCTAAACACAAGAAACCTAAGTGCGATCGAACCCGAGCTACCTATAACGAACCAAGCAAACACATCAATAATCATAGAATAGCCCTAAAAATATAATAAAGCAAAGAGGCTCGGCTGGGGAGCACTCACACAACACGACGACGACGAGGTGAGCCGGCACTTTGGCGGGCTAGTGCAGCTGGATCAAGGCTGGTTTGGCGCTGGGCTGGGCGGTATTTGGTGTAACGACCAGTTTTTCATCCCGGTCTTCCGGGTATGCCCTAGGGGTAATTTGGTAATTTGGTCGGAGCGGGGGGCCGTTTGTATCTTTTCGATTATTAAAATTATTGGATGGATTTATGTAGGTTTTTGAGAGGATTTGTGGTTTGGTTTGAGCAAGGTTTGATGCAAAAGTAAAAATAAAGGAAATTGTCTTTGCAGTTTGGGGTTTGAACCCGGGTCTCCTGGAAAGCTTGTGGGGATGTGTGCCATTTGAGCCATTAGTTGCTCTTGTTGCTCTTTCTGCATCACATCTTAGTTAACCTTGGATCTTTGGTGTTTGGTGCATTTGGTTAAATGAAATAGAAATTAGGTTTGTTGTGTTTTCTTCTCCAAAAGAGTTGTGGCCGCCCAAGCTTTCTCCCAACCTCTCCATGCCGATTCTTCAACCTTGCAGCTCCCTTGGATCGTTCATCATCATTAGGGTAGGTATCGATCTTCCTCTTCTTCTTCTCATCCGTTTGGTGTCTTTGTTTGGCCAAGTGAATAGAAGAGTGTTGTGTGTGTTTGTGTTGATTGCAGCCAGCCGAGAGAAGCCCCAGCCAGCAGCATCGTCGCACGTTCAGCCGGCCAGATCGCACGCCGGATCGCGCCAGCAGCATCGTCGCACGTTCAGCCGGCCAGATCGCACGCCGAATCGCGCCAGCAGCAGCCCAGATCGCCCCTGCCGTCGCACCAGATCGCCCTTGCCGTCACAGCCCCTATCGCGCCCAGATCTCGCACAACAACCGGCCCAGCCCCTGTTCGGCCATCGCCCGGCCTGGACGTCACACGGTCGCGCAGCAGCAGCAGCGCGCGCGACGCCGCGCGCCTTCGCCGTGTCGCTCGCCGATCCGCTCGCCCGCGACGCCCAGACGTTTGCCCGCGCGCTGCGTCCTGCGCCTCGCTCGCCGTGTCCGCATCGCACGCCAGCGCCCGTGCGCCCGTGCCGTGCCGCTTCGCCTGCCGAGTCCCGTCTCGTCGTCGCGCACGCGCGCCCTTAGCGCCCATCCGCTTGCGCAGACGCGCCAGCGCCGTGCAGTGCGCGCGGCCGCGCCAGCCTGCCTGTGCCGCTGCGGCCACCTGCAAAGCAACTCCAAGTTTGTGTCGCCGTGCCGCGTGAGTGCCCCGAGCCGAGCTTGCTGTTCTATTGTTTTTAGACGTTTTAGATGCTGATTATTATTGGTTTGCTAGGTTCCGCTCGCTAGCTCGGGTTTGTTCGCAGACTTAGGATTTGTGTGTAGAAGCCTCCCGGACCAAGGTAAGGATTTCTTACAGGAGTTGTGTGGGGCCCTGCGGTATATTTGTGATTGTTGTTTTGTATGCATGTGTATGATTATTAGCATGTTTAGCCCTAGGTGCTCTGTTCGAATTCTGGTGGCATGAACTCTTGTATTGTTTCTCATGTTAGCCCATGCTAGGTTGATCCATTCGGCATGTTCGATATCTCTGTTCTTGCTTCGTAGTATCATGCTAGGTTCCTTGTATCTGTTGAGCACGTATTGGGTGCATTGATTGAATGGTTATTATTGCTATGGTTTAGAGTTCGGTAGGTAGCATCATCCGGCCGGATGCATAACGTAACTTGCATCCCCGACGGGGGCGTCACGAGATGGTACTCGTCCACGATCCCGTTAGGGTTTAGCTAACCCTAACGGTGGCCCCGCAATCTTGGGTGAGGGTGGCGGATCGTTAAATGCCCCAATGGTCGGGATGATGACTTGGCATTGCCTCGTCCCTGTAGTCGGCACGTCCTCGGCGTGTTCGGTCGTAGCCCTTGATTGCCACTGTTAGGGCAAGGACCGCTTCGGTGTAAGCCTACCACGGCCGGTTCCTTAGCCTCGGTGCGGTGGTACGGTGACATAGTTCACGTGTCCAGTCTCACACCCTATGTCGGTGACACCGATCCAGATTTAGTTAGGCATGGTGGTGAACACGGGCGGCTTGCCACTAGACCCGGCACCCCGAGAGTTTGCGGTAGCATGCGGTGCGCGCTTACGCTCATTCTGGTAGCCGATGGAGAGCTCCTCGGGATCTTGAGCGAGTGCACCTTTCGTATCGTCGATGAGACGAGCCGAGGCCGGGACTTGTTCCCGTATAGAGCGTATAGTGTGTTGTGGTATTTCTTTCCGGACTAAGACCACGAGTTGGCATCCGAGGTCCAAGTGTGGACTTAGCTATGTGCTCCGCTCTGTGTTTGTACTCATAGCTTGCATACATTCTTCTAGATGATCATGTATATCGTATTGTACCCGGTTGGGGATTCTTACTTGAGTAATTCGTTACTCACCCTTATTCGTGGTTTTCACACGGGTAAACCAAGCGGGAGAGCAGGATGGTCAAGGAGGAGCTGTGATCATGGAATCCTGCCATCATCTCGACCATTTTATTATATCATGACTCTTGACTTTTGTTATTTCCCGAATGCATGTAGACGGGCACGGAGCCCTAGGATGTTTTCTTACGTTTTATGGATTCCAGCATATTTGTACTTGTGCAATGTTTAAATGGTTTAAATAAATCTACGATCGAGTATGCTTTTAGAAATGTATGTTTTGATTGTTGAATGTTTCTGCTTTTTACTTGGGATCCGAAATGTATTTTTCATAATGTCTTTTATTTTCAATACATGCATTGGGGTAAAGGCCCATTTAGAGCCCCTTTTGGGTCGGGTCTTTCTGATTGGTATCGAGCTCGAGTCATAGATTCTGTGAGACCCGACCTTTTGTTGTAGGTCATCCTTCCATGATCACAAGCACTCCGGAGTGATCATCAGTGCGCCTAGGTTTATTGTTTTAGAAAGAAAAAGGGTTAAGAATTTACAATACCTTTCATCTAGTGTATGCCTTGTTTAGTGTTGTGGAGTGGTGTGAGCGAGTTTTGATTCGTTGTTGGTTTGGATGTAGATCGCCAAACATGCGATCACCCGTGCATCGAGAGGATGTTCGAGAGCAGTCGAGGTATCGAGGATCGGATCGATCTGCAGGAAATCGTCCCAAGGCGAGACCGATGGCATTCCACCAGCAGCTCCTCCTGTTACGCCTAGAGCGGGCGTTGAGGCGACCGAAGCGCCGTGAGATCGCTCCCGGAGCGAGAATTTCTTTGAGTCTATGAGGGCTTTTATGGTCAGCATGTTGAGTGACCGAGAGGCGAGACCCGAGCCTTGTTGGCGGCGCAGCGGGAAGAGTCCCGAGCCCAGATTGAGCGGTGACTCGATTGGTTCAAAGAGAGCTCGGTAGCACCTCTAGCTCCACAGAGCAAGTAGCCCAGAGGCGGATATGGCGGAGGGTGCCGAGGAGTTGGGTAGGTGGTGAAGGATTTTGTGAAGTGGAAGCACGAGAAGTTTGATGCCACCGGTGATACGTTAGCTGGCAGCGGCGGTGGATTGCCCATTTGGAGTACACCTTCCCGATCATGGTGTGCCCCGATATTCAGAGGCCGAGGTGTGCGGCTCATGTGCTAGGAGGCACGGCCGAGATGGTGGTGGGAGTCCACCTTGAGCGAGACCCGGTGGGTCTCCACCCGCTACTTGGGAGTTCTTCAAGGGTGAGTTCAAGGTAAAGTTCATCGGTGATGAGGCTCAAGAGAAGATGGTGGAGCTCTTCCAGAACACGAAGCGGGGTTCGATTCCATTGAGGAATATGAGCGCAAGTTCTCGAGTATGGATATTTTGCTCCTCGATTGATTGCCACCCGGAGTGAAGATTCGGAAGTTCATATCCGGATTGGCGGGGTGTTTCTCAGGATGTCGTGGCTCGGGCCCCGACACTTATGCTAGGGTACATCCCGATTAGCCACGATCTATAATGGGAAGTATCCTGCTTGAGCGGGTTGTTGCCGCTCTGTTCGGCGTCTGTCCCAGCGGTTTGTGGGGCGTAAGAGGAAGTTTGATTTTTCGGGAGGCGGCAGCGCCGCCAAGAAGCGATTTCAAAGCGAGAGATCACGGAGAGCTCGGTCCGTTTCCGGCCCCAGCGGCGAGGAGGACCCAGGCGAGTTCCGCTTGTGCTACTTGTGGGAAAGTCCACGCCTGGAGCTTGTCGGTGGACCTAGATTGTGCTTTCGTTGTGGTAGAGAGGGGCACATGGCCCGTTTTTTGATGATCGGCCGGCTATGGCGGCTCGGCCAATGTGCAGCGGCGAGGTCTAGTGTTTGCTACGACCGTCAGAGGCCGAGCGCACGGATGCCGTTGTGGCGGTGCACGCTTCTTGTTTTAGATCACTGCGCATTTGTCTTGTTTGATTCTGGTTCTACGCATTCATTTGTATCGTGTTGTTTCTTTGAGCATGCTAAGTTAAGACTAGAGCCTCTAGGTTTTGAGTTATCTGTTGCAACTCCTTCGGGAGTTAATATGTTGGCTAGAGATAAGATTAGGGATGGCCGGATCGAGATATCAGGAGAGTTGCTTTGTGGCTACGCTCATAGTTACGCCTATGAGCGGTTTTGATGTGATTCTTGGTATGGAGTGGTTAGTCGCTAACCACGCGTTGATTGATCGCCACCGGAAGAAGTAGTGTTCAGCCGCCGTGTCGGCAAATTTTAAGTTTCGTGGAGTCCAGGTGGAGTTTGCCCGCCGATGGTGTCGGTGTGAAAGCTCGTCGTTTGCTAGCTCATGGAGCTTGGGGCTATCTAGCCAAGTTGTGCAGGAAGAGCGCCCCCTCGTATCTGTTGATCAGTGCCGGTCGTTCGGGAGTTTGCGGACGTGTTTCTGAGGAGTTACGGGGTTGCCCCGAAGAGAGAGGTTGACTTCACAATTGAGCTCGAGCCGAGGACCCTCCCTATCTCGAAGGCTCCGTATCGTATGGCGCCAGTGAGTTAAAAAGGCGAAGATTGATTTGCAGGAGATGTTAGATCGAGGGTTCATCCGTCCGAGTGTGTCCCCGTGGGGAGCACCGATTCTGTTTGTGAAAAAGAAGGATGGTTCTATGCGCTTATGTATTGATTACCGCGAGCTTAATAAGGTGGTGATGAAGAATAAGTATCCGTTGCCCCGTATCGATGATTTGTTCGATCGGCTTGAGGAGCTTACGTGTTCTCCAAGATAGATCGAGATCCGGTTACCATCGATTTGCGGATCGGGGATGCCGACATTCCTAAGACGACTTTTCGAGTCTAGATATGGTCACTATGAGTTTGTGGTCATGTCGTTTGGATTGACCAATGCCCCAGTGCGTTCATGGACATGATGGATAGGGTGTTCAAATCATTTTTGGACGGCCGTCATCGTGTTCATTGACGATATTCTAATTTATTCGAGGTCTAAAGAAGACCATGCAGAGCATTTGAGGCGAGTATTGGCGGCTTTGAGGAAAACCGACTTTATGCGAAGTTTTCCAAATGTGATTTCTGGTTGGAGCGGTGGCCTTCCTAGGCCACGTGGTTTCGAGAGATGGTATAGCCGTGGACCCCGCGAAGATTGAGGCCATGAGTTCATGGGCCAAGCCGACTTCGATTGCCGAGATTCGCGACTTTACTGGTTTGGCGGAGTTACTACCGTCGGTTCGTCAAGGACTTTTCTGCTATAGCCTCGCCTCTCACTCGTCGACGAGGAAGGGTGTCGAGTTTGTTTGGGACAAGCAGTGTGATGAGAGCTTTGCTGGGCTCAAGCGCGATTTGACTTCCAGCACGATGTTGGCGATCCGGAGGGACAGGTGGTTTCGTGGTCTCTGATGATGCTTCCAAGTTCGGATTAGGTTGTGTGTTGATGCAAAGCACGGAAGGTCATTGCCTATGCTTCCGTCGGTGGAAGCCGTATGAGCGAACTACCCGACTCATGATATGGAGTTGGCGGCGATGGTGTTTGCCCCGAAGATTTGGAGGCATTACCGTATGGTGAGCGGATTGAGATGTTTACCGATCACGAGCCTCAAGTATCTGTTTACTCGAAGGAGTTGAATATGAGGAGAGGAGATGGTTGGAGTTGGTAAAGGATTATGATCTGCGAGATTTTGTACCATCCGGTAAAGCCAATGTAGTGGCCGATGCTTTGAGTAGAAAGACATCGCACTCCATGGCGTTGTTGAGTTCCCAGCCCGATTTGCGGAGAGAGTTCGAGCGGGCGAGGTTGCAGTGTTGTTGGGTGAGGTTACCGCGAGTGGTAGCTCGATTGGACTGCTCAAACCGTCGATTAAGCGTGGATTATAGACGGCCAGTTAGGTGACCCGCACTTAAGAGATTGGTTGTGAGTTAGTCTGACGGAGACTTTGACTTTGTATATTCACGCATACGGTGGGTTGACTTATAGAGTCGGTTGTGTGTTCGGACATTGCGGAGTTTGCGGCGAGTTGCTCTCGGAGGCCCACAGATTCCCCCTTTGCTTGGCACCCAGAGGTACCAAGATGTATCGGGACCTTAGCGGACCTTTCGGTGGATGGGAATGAAGAGAGATGTGGCGAGTTTGTCGGTAGGTGTCTCACTTGTCGCAAGTGAAGGCAGGCACCAGCAGAGGCCACGGTGGTTTGTTGCGGCCACCGAGTGTACCCAGTGGAAATGGGAAGAGATCTCCATGGACTTTATCTCTGGTTTGCCAAGGACTCGAGGAAGTTCTCTCAGATTTGGGTGATAGTCATTGTTTGACCAAGAGCGCACACTTCATTCCGGTAGAGACACTTATACAGTGGAGCGATGGGCGCGATTATTTTTGGAACAGATCATCCGTTATCATGGTGTGCCGGTGAGGATTGTGTCCGATCGTGACTCATGGTTCACTTCTCGTTTCGAGAGCGCTCGAGAAGGGTTTGTCTGCGAGTGCGATTTCAAAGATGACTTTTCACCCTCGGACGGATGGTGGTGAGAGAGTGAATCAGATTCTCGAGGATATGTTGAGGGCTTGTGTGTTGGATTTCCCGAGCGATTGGGACGATATCAGATACTTGATGGAGTTTGCCTATAACAACGATTACGATCGGCGATTGAGATGGCTCCATTCGAGGCATTGTATGGTAAGCGTTATCGGTCCCCCGTGTTGCGGGAAGAGGTTGGTGATAGACGAGTTTTGGGTCCCGAGTTTCTGCGATTGACCAATGGTGCGGTCTGAGAAGATTAGAGCTCGTATGTTGTGGCTCAGAGCAGAGTAGAAGAGTTACGCCGATGTTCGGCGTCGAGATTTGGAGTTTGAGGTTGGTCGGCATGTGTTCCTTAAGGTTGCTCCGATGCGAGGTGTTTTGAGGTTTGGTAAGCGTGGGAAGTTGAGTCCCCGTTTTGTTGGTCCATTTGAGATCCTAGAGAGGATTGGCGAGTTGCTTACCTGGTTAGCCCTACTTCCGTCACTATCGGCGGTGCATAGTGTTTTTCATGTATCGATGTTGAGGCGGTATGTGCCGGACCCGTCGCACATTGTGGACTTTGAGCCTTTGCAATTTGAATGAGGATTTGAACTTCGAGGAGAAGCGGTGAGGATCCTTGCCTTTGAGACCAAGGCGTTGCGTAATAGCGAGATTCGTTTGGTAAAGGTTGGTGGAGGAGTCGGGGTTCGAGGAAGCCACTTGGGAGCGGGAAGGCGAGATGAGATTGCATTACCCTGAGTGTTTGAGTCTTAAGAACTTTCGAGGACGAAAGTCATAAAAGGAGGAATATTGTAACGACCGGGTTTTTCATCCCGGTCTTCCAGGTATGCCCTAGGGGTAATTTGGTAATTTGGTCGGGTTTACAGGCCGTTTGTGTCTTTTTCAGTTATTAAAATTATTGGATGGATTTATGTAGGTTTTTGGAGGATTTGTGGTTTGGTTTGAGCAAGGTTTGATGCAAAAGTAAAAATAAAGGAAATTGTCTTTGCAGTGGGGTTTGAACCGGGTCTCTGAAAGCTTGTGGGGATGTGTGCCATTTGAGCCATTAGTTGCTCTTGTTGCTCTTTCTGCATCACATCTTAGTTAACCTTGGATCTTTGGTGTTTGGTGCATTTGGTTAAATGAAATAGAAATTAGGTTTGTTGTGTTTTCTTCTCCAAAAGAGTTGTGGCGCCCAAGCTTTCTCCCAAGCTCTCCTTGCCGATTCTTCAACCTTGCAGCTCCCTTGGATCGTTCATCATCATTCGGGTAGGTATCGATCTTCCTCTTCTTCTTCTCATCCGTTTGGTGTGCTGTTTGGCCAAGTGAATAGAAGAGTGTTGTGTGTGTTTGTGTTGATTGCAGCCAGCCGAGAGAAGCCCCAGCCAGCAGCATCATCGCACGTTCAGGCGGCCAGATCGCACGCCGGATCGCGCCAGCAGCATCGTCGCACGTTCAGCCGGCTAGATCGCGACGCCGGATCGCGCCAAAGCAGCGCCCAGATCCCCCTGCCGTCGCACGATCGCCGCTTGCCGTCACGGCCCCGTCGCGCCCAGATCTCGCACAACAACCGGCCCAGCCCCTGTTCGGCCATCGCCAGCCCGACGTCACGCCAGATCGCGCGCAGCAGCAGACGCCTGATGCCCGCGCGCCTTCGCCCGTGTCGCTTTCCGAGCCGCTCGCCCGCCCAGACGTTCGCGCGCGCTGCGTCCTGCTGAAGCCGCTCGCCGTATCGCATCGCACGCCAGCGCGCCGTGCGCCCGTTGCGTGCCGCTCGCTGCCGAAGTCCGTCCGTCGTCGCGCGCACAGCCGCGCCTAGCGCCATCTGCCGCGCAGCGCGCCAGCGCCGTGCAGCGCCCGCCACCGCCATGCCCGACTGCCAAGCAACTCCAAGTTCGTGTCGCCGTGCGCGTGAGTGCCCGAGCCGAGCTTCTTTGTTCTATTGTTTTTAGACGTTTTAGATGTTGATTATTATTGGTTTGCTAGGTTCCCGCTCGCTAGCTCGGGTTTGTTCATGACTTAGGATTTGTGTGTAGAAGCCTCCCGACCAAGGTAAGGATTTCTTACCGGAGTTGTGTGGGCCTGCGGTATATTTGTGATTGTTGTTTTGTATGCATGTGTATGATTATTAGCATGTTTAGCCCTAGGTGCTCTGTTCAATTCTGATCGCATGAACTCTTGTATTGTTTCTCATGTTAGCCCATGCTAGGTTGATCCATTCGGCATGTTCGATATCTGTTCTTGCTTCGTAGTATCATGCTAGGTTCCTTGTATCTCATTGAGCACGTATTGGGTGCATTGATTGAATGGTTATTATTGCTATGGTTTAGAGTTGGTAGGTAGCATCATCCGGCCGGATGCATAACGTAACTTGCATCCCCGAGCGAGGGCGTGCGAGATGGTACTCTCGTCCCGATCCCGTTAGGGTTTAGCTAACCCTAACGGTGGCCCCGCAATCTTGGGTGAGGTGGCGATCGTTAAATGCCCCAATGGTCGGGATGATGACTTGGCATTGCCTCGCCCCCGGCGATCGGCACGTCCTCGGCGTGTTCGGCCGTAGCCCTTGATTGCCACTGTTAGGGCAAGGACCGCTTCACGGTGTAAGCCTACCACGACCGGTTCCTTAGCCTCAGTGCGGTGGTACTGGTGACATAGTTCACGTGTCCGAGTCTCACACCCCTATGTCGGTGACACCGATCCAGAGATTTAGTTAGGCATGGTGGATCGAACACGGGCGGCTTGCCACTAGACCCGGCACCCCGAGTTTGCGGTAGCATGCGGGTGGCGCGCTTACGCTCATTTACAGCGCCATTGGAGAGCTCCTCGGGATCTTGAGCCGGTGCACCTTTCGTATCGTCGATGAGACAGCCGAGGCCGGGACTTGTTCCGTATAGAGCGTATAGTGTGTTGTGGTATTTCTTTCCGGACTAAGACCACGAGTTGGCATCCGAGGTCCAAGTGTGGACTTAGCTATGTGCTCCGCTCTCGTGTTTGTACTCATAGCTTGCATACATTCTTCTAGATGATCATGTATATCGTATTGTACCCGGTTGGGGATTCTTCTTGAGTAATTCGTTACTCACCCTTATTGCACGTGGTTTTCCACGGGTAACCCAAGCGGGAGGCAGGATGGGTGAAGGAGGAGGCTGTGATCATGGAATCCTGCTTGTCATCTCTCGACCATTTTATTATATCATGACTCTTGACTTTTGTTATTTCCCTGAATGCATGTAGGCGGGCACGGAGCCCTAGGATGTTTTCTTACGTTTTATGGATTCCAGCATATTTGTACTTGTGGAATGTTTAAATGGTTTAAATAAATCTACGATCGTGAGTATGCTTTTAGAAATGTATGTTTTGATTGTTGAATGTTTCTGTTTTTACTTGGGATCCAAATGTATTTTTCATAATGTCTTTTATTTTCAATACATGCATTGGGGTAAAGGCCCATTTAGAGCCCCTTTTAGGTCGGGTCTTATACTGGTGGCGTGTGAGCTCTTGCTGTGTGCACGACCTGACACGCTGGAGCGGCACTGCGAAGGCGCATGGACACGGCGAAGGCGGCGCGCGGACTCGGCGAACGTCTGGGCGAAGACGCTCGACCTGTGCGTGACGAGCTCGACGGCTGGTGAGCTCGCGGGCTACGATGGCGAGCGACGGCGTGCTGGGGCGTGCGCGGGCGTCTAGCTCAGCAGATCTGGTGCGACGACGAGCGACGGCGCTGCTGCTCGGGCGGATCTGGTGCGACGATGTGCGAGCTCGGCTGCTGGGCAATTGGCTTCTCTCTGCTGCTGCGATCCTGGCGCTCTTGGCTTTGGCGTGCGGCGGCGACAAAGGCTGGCCGGCGGTGGGTGGGCCATTTGCTCGGGTGCTGGGTGAGAGAGAGAGAGAGAGAGAGAAAAAAAGAGAAAAGAGAGAAAGAGAGAGAGAGAGAGAGAGAAAGAGAGAGAAAGTGAATTTGGGGAAAAAATAAAAGAAAAGAAAATGAATTTGGAAAAGAAAAGGAAAATGGGAAATAATAGGAAAAATAAGGATTTTATCCAAAATCCATCCTTATCCACTTTTATCCTTAAAAATCCCATTTGTCGGCTCCCTCCTTCGAGACCCAGCTGAAGCAACCTCTCCCAATAAATAAAACTCACTAAAATCCAACTCCCAAATCAACACCAAGGGCCCGGGCTCGAATCCCAAAGGAAGCACACAACCAACCAACACTTTGCCCAAAAACCCAAATCACAACCGAACTCCCAAACGACTAGCCCAAACATCTCAGGACTCGCAAGCAATAACAAACCAGCCTCGACAAAGGCAAGAGCTACCTCGAACCCTGAAAAACCCCAAATCCTGCACGGATAGCCAAAAGACCAAAATACCCCTAAGGGTCAAAACAGCTCTAACGGCCCAACCGAACCACTGAATCTGAACCGAAAGCACCTCGAGAACCGGAATAGAAAACTGGGCCGTTACATCCACTGAGGCACACCCAACGGCTGCAACAAATCTGCAGGTTTCAATCTGGGAACCTTCACTTGCTGACAATTGAGACAACGACTAACAAACTCAGCAACAACTCTTTTGTTACCCATCCACCAGAACGTCTGCTTAGGATCCTGATACATCTTGGTACCCCCTGGGTACTAACTAAATAGGGAACTAAAAGCCTAAGAAGGCAACTCGGCTCGAAGTCCTGCATCAAGTGGAACACACAATCGACCTTTATACCTTAAACCTCCGTCTGGTGCTAAAATAATGTCAAAATATCCATCCTACTGATCTCTCTAAAAAAAAATCCATCTTGGGATCACTCAACTGTCTATCTATGATCCTCTACTTGAACGACTATTGAACTGTCAACTAGGCTACCCTAGTGGTAACCCTCTCAACAACACTGCAATACCAGCTCGCTCGAACTCTTTCTGTCGATAAACTTGAGAACTCAACAAAGGTGCGGAGTGCGGCATCTTTATACTCAGAGCATCGGCCACGACATTGGCCTTTTTTGGATGGCTCACAATCTCACAGTCATAGTCATTATCTAACTCCAACCATCTCCTCTACCTCATGTCTAACTCCTTCTAAGTGAAGAAGTACTTAAGGCTTTGGTGAGTTGTAAACAGCTGAATCTTCTTACCATACAGGTGGTGCGTTCATATTTTCAAAGCAAACATCAGCACCTTACAATGTTGCATCAAAACGCAACCATAAACTAAACTTGGAACATCTGTGTACACTACAAACCACCTGTTCCCTCCGAAACTGCCAAAATTGGGTTGACGTCAAGCTGTGCTGCAAAGCAGCAAGATCCTTAACCCCGAGGACTTCCTTCTTTTAATGCTCGATGTGCCACCAAACTATAAGCATCAAACAAAAAGTATCTTGACCAAGCATTAACAAGTTTTCATAACATAATCCTCAAACAACAAACCACTAGGGTCAGGTGCAACACAACTAGCAAGGCTGTCTCACAAGTCCAGACTTGGAACTGACACATCTTGCGCAACAACGAACCTCGACTGAAACAAGAGGGCTTCCAAAAACCTCAAATAGCCAACCAACTTTAATCAAAACAACACAAAAAGATATTGAACTAACCACCTCTACCTATTGGTAGAACAACCAACACTCGAGCTTAACCATCACAAACTCCAACTCTTTCAAAGGCAAAAGTTTATCAACAACTCTCAATCGGAGTGCGACTCTTTACAAAGGGAAACATACTAGATTTAGAGAACACCACAACTACTTACGATGTCGCTCAGACAAAAGTGATAAACCACCACTGAGCTTTTAAGACGACTTTCCCTTGAAGAACAACAAAATAACCTCTATTGATGGTCTCTAACCACCACCTCGGGATTTACAACACGACTCTCTACAAAATCAGAATTACATCCAAACCAAAAGTTGAAGACTGGGTCGACTTTCAACTCCAACAAACGACCCTCAACTGTCTTCGACAACATTCCAAAAGCAAACCTTAGTTACAACCGAGTCCCAACTTGTGATGCAAATCCATAGGAAACTCAAAGATTATCGCGAAATTAACCCTGGCTTGGCAACTGACAACAAAGCTTCAACTGAGCAATTGAAAACTCACTATCTGGGTCTAACTGAGCTCTGGCAAGGATCTCCATGAGCTTAGGGTCCTTCCGACGACCCTTAGACACACAGTGTAGTAAACAGGGTCTACCAGCCAACTGACTAAACAAGAAGAAACCTTCATCATCACCACATATGCACTGGCTAACTCCAACTTTCTAGATACAAGGGCAAGCGACCAGACACACTGCATAATGTGTCATCCTTTTACTCAAAGCATCAGCCACCTCGTAGCTTTACTCCAGGTAAAGATCCCTACAACACCCTCGACCACACCAGTCAACCATTGCGTGGTTTCTAGTCAACCACAACTTGTTCGGTCTCAACTGGGCTCTAACGAAAAAACAACAAGGATTCTTACCACCCAACATCACGTTCCAAACGAACAACTTTTGTCTGCCAACAAGCAATCCAACCATGAGCAGAATACATCTGCAAACTCAAGCTTAGGGCACATTTTAAGGTAGTATCCTCGAACTGAAAGCCGAGCTTCTCCAGAAACTAAGCACAACCTCGCTTCAAGCAAATCAGCTATAACGTAGTTTCCAATAACCACCCACACCGAGAACAAGCTACTCACAGGTATACATGTGAGTACAAAGACTAATCATTATAGAAGACCAAATTTTAGTCGACTCTCAAAAAGTTGCCACCAACTAACTCCCCTCAGAGTCACAACCAACACTTGAACACCAAGGGTTCTACTCTGCACGCTCTAACTTTAACTTTTACCCAACTCTCGAGTAAACTTAGGGAATGATACTCTCAGTCATTCCTCGCACAAATTTTCTCTCATGGCCATCTGACTACCATCAACTAGGTCACTTGTGCTACTTCAACAGGTACAACAACTAGCACTACAAGTGCAACGTCTGGAGAACGTGCTGAACTTCCAAGTAAGTCATACGAATCATCTGGGCAATAGTGTGAACTGGGCCTAAACCTAGGCCTATGTAAGAACCTGACTCGAAATACGGTCCTAAACCTAGGCTCTCGCTCAGCATGCAAGTAAAACATATTTACAAACTTTTCGGTGATCAAATTAAAACTTTTCAAACATCAATGAGCGAGGAACAGTTAAACATAACCAACAGTTATCGTTTAGGCAAAACTAATAAAGTAAAACATGCCTAGCCAGTATTTATAAAACATTCAAAATAGTTTAAAAATCACAAAAAACCAAGTTCCCCTAAGGATTCCAAGTCCAACTACATGCTGAATAAATAATGCATAAAGAAAGACACAACAGAGTGTCGACAGCTCCCATGATCATGCAGCTCCCTCCGCTAGCTGTCCCGGTGCTGTCCTAAGTTACCTGGTGGAAAAACCACAGAAATAAGGGGAGTACAAACATACTCAGTAAGAATCCCCAATCGGGGTACAATACGATACATTATTCATTTGGCACCCTAGTATACACGCCAGCAGTTACCAACACAGAATAATGCATAACGAGCAAACGGGGCAGAACGAAATCCTCAGAAGTCTCCTACTTCTGGCCTAATGATTGGCTCTCCTAACCAATCCCAAGACATCCTCGAGGGTCTTTCTCCCTCGGCCAAATTGATCAGCTCAAAAACGGATCCCAAATAGATGTCAGACACCCTCGAGGGTCTTTCTCCCTCGACCGTATGATCAGCACAAAAACCAATCCCAAATAGGTGTCCTCGAGGGCCTTTTACCCTTGGCTAGCTAAACTTGACTAACGGGAGAGTACCCAAAGTCTGGCTCTAAATTGGAACGGAAGTGGTGTACTCACCAACATTAGCCTGGGGGAGCGCTCCGAATCATCGACTAACGCTTGTGCGCGCACACCGCATGCTATTGTAACCGGCGTAAATGTGGGGGCCTAAGGACAAACTATGTGGGTCCGGTATGCATGCCTAAGACTCGGAAGCGGTGTCACTGAATACAGTAGTGCAAGGCCCTCGGAACTCATCTGTACAGCCTGTACCACCGACCTGAATCTAAGAACCGGCCAAGGTAGGCTTACATCGTTGGCAGGGTTCCGCTCTAGCAAGCTACAAACTAGGCTTATGCCGATACGGGAGCAAATCCACATCGATTGCCGGGGTGGAAGCAAAGTACGTTATGCTTCGCATGGGATCCCGACCGGTGGGGACAAAGTACGTTATGTCCGCTCTCAGCCTCTGGATGATGACAAACCCTACTGTTCTATCTAAGAGTACAGAGTAAACGATGCCTGGCTAAACATACATGCTCAACAATAACACATAACCTAGCATGAAACTACGAACTTAAGAAGGAATCATAAACATGCTGGAAGAACAAACCTGGCATGGCACTAACATGTACAAACAGGGTAAAGATGCTAGCAAGTGATCAACACAAGCTGTCCTATAACTAACATGTTCATAACAGAAAATAAGAATACAAGGCACATCGTGATAATATCGTAGGGTCCACACAACCACGATAAGAAATCCTTACCTGGAAACAAGCAGTAAACAAGTACAACGCTCCTTGAGCTGTAGATTCACACAACCTAGCAATAACATACATAAATACATTAGCAACCTAACTAGCTATTACTAAACTATAAACCACGAGAATGGGAACTGGGAAGTTACTCAGCAAGCTACACAAGCTCTCGGCCAAACTCCTTGGAATTGTCCAATGGAGTTCTCGGCTAGGTTTAGGTTTCTTATGCGGCAGGGACTAGGGCAAGGTAAGGAGAAGAAGTCAGCAGTGGTGGTGGATGTGAGCTCTCGGCCGAGTGATGGAGAAGAGGAAAGAGGAGTCTCTCGGCTAAGGGAGATTCTTGAAGTTAGGGTTTGCGGCAGCACAATGGTGAGGAGATGGAATTGCCAAAGGTAGAAGGGTGATCTCAGCAAGTACAAGCAAGGAAAAACAAATGAAAAGAGATGGGAGACCTTGAGGAATCGGCAAGAATGATGGTGTAACGACCCAGGTTTTTCTTCCCGGTCTTCCAGGTATGCCCTAGGGGTAATTTCGTAATTTGGTCGGGCCGTCAGAGTCGTTTGTGTCTTTTCCAGTTACTAAAATTATTGGATGGTTTTTTGTAGGTTTTTGGAGGGGTTTGTGGTTTGGTTTGAGCAAGGTTTGATGCAAAAGTAAAAATAAAGGAAATTGTGCTGCAGCCGGGGTTTGAACCCGGGTCTCCTGGAAAGCTGGTGGGGATGTGTGCCATTTGAGCCATTAGTTGCTTTTTTTGCTCTTTCTGCATCACATCTTAGTTAACCTTGGATCTTTGGTGTTTGGTGCATTTGGTTAAATGAAATAGAAATTAGGTTTGTTGTGTTTCTTCTCCAAAAGAGTTGTGGCCGCCCAAGCTTTCTCCCAAGCTCTCCTTGCCGATTCTTCATCCTTGCAGCTCCCTTTGATCGTTCATCATCATTCCGGGTAGGTATCGATCTTCCTCTTCTTCTTCTCATCCGTTTGGTGTGCTTTTGGCCAAGTGAATAGAGGTGTGTTGTGTGTGTTTGTGTTGATTGCAGCCAGCCGAGAGAAGCCCCAGCCAGCAGCCATCGTCGCACGTCCAGCCGGCCAGATCGCACGCCGGATCGCGCCAGCAGCAGCCCAGATCGCCCCTGCCGTCGCACCAGATCGCCCTTGCCGTCACAGCCCCTGTCGCGCCCAGATCTCGCACAACAACCGGCCCAGCCCCTGTTCGGCCATCGCCCGGCCCGGCGTCCACGCCGATCGCGCGCGCAGAGCGAGCGCTCGACGCCGCGCGCGCGCGCGTGTCGCTTGCCGAGCGCTCGCGCCAAGACGCCCAGACGTTCGCGACGCGCGCGCGCTCCTTGTCAGCGGCTTCGCCATGTCCGCATCGCACGCCGGCGCGCGTCGTGCGCCCGTGTGCGTGCCGCTCGCTGCCGAGTCCCGTCTGTCGTCGCGCACAGCCGCGCCTAGCGCCAGCCGTGCAGCGCCAGCCCTGCCGTGCGGCTGCCGGCAACTCCAAGCTCGTGTCGTCGCCGTGCGCGTGAGTGCCGAGAGCGAGCTTGCTCATTCTATTGTTTTTAGACGTTTTAGATGCTGATTATTATTGGTTTGTTAGACTCCCGCTCGCTAGCTCGGGTTTGTTCTGCAGCTTAGGATTTTTGTGTAGAAGCCTCCAGACCAAGGTAAGGATTTCTTACGGAGTTGTGTGGGCCCCTGCGGTATATTTGTGATTGTTGTTTTGTATGCATGTGTATGATTACTAGCATGTTTAGCCCTAGGTGCTCTGTTCAATTCTCGGTGGCATGAACTCTTGTATTGTTTCTCATGTTAGCCCATGCTAGGTTGTTCCATTCTCGGCATGTTCGATATCTGTTCTTGCTTCGTAGTATCATGCTAGGTTCCTTGTATCATTGAGCACGTATTGGGTGCATTGATTGAATGGTTATTATTGCTATGGTTTAGAGTTCGGTAGGTAGCATCATCCGGCCGGATGCATAACGTAACTTGCATCCCGATGTGGGGGCGTGCGAGATGGTACTCGTCGTCCACGATCCCGTTAGGGTTTAGCTAACCCTAACGGGCCGCCCCGCAATCTTGGGTGAGGGTGGCGATCGTTAAATGCCCCAACGGTCGGGATGATGACTTGGCATTGCCTCGGCCGGCGCGATCGGCACGTCCTCGGCGTGTTCGGCCCGTAGCCCTTGATTGCCACTGTTAGGGCAAGGACCGCTTCACGGTGTAAGCCTACCACGGCCCGGTTCCTTAGCCTCAGTGTGGTGGTACAGTGACATAGTTCACGTGTCGAGTCTCACACCCTATGTCGGTGACACCCATCTAGAGATTTAGTTAGGCATGGTGGATCGAACTGGGCGGCTTGCCACTAGACCCGGCACCCCGAGTTTGCGGTAGCATGCGGTGCGCGCTTACGCTCATTCTGGCGCCCGATCGAGAGCTCCTCGGGATCTTGAGCAGTGCACCTTTCGTATCGTCGATAGTCAGCCGAGGCCGGGACTTGTTCCCGTATAGAGCGTATAGTGTGTTGTGGTATTTCTTTCCGGACTAAGACCACGAGTTGGCATCCGAGGTCCAAGTGTGGACTTAGCTATGTGCTCCGCTCTGTGTTTGTACTCATAGCTTGCATACATTCTTCTAGATGATCATGTATATCGTATTGTACCCCGGTTGGGGATTCTTCTTGAGTAATTCGTTACTCACCCTTATTCCGTGGTTTTCCACGGGTAACCAAAGCGGGAGACAGGATGGGTGAAGGAGGAGCTGTGATCATGGAATCTGCTTTGTCATCTCGACCATTTTATTATATCATGACTCTTGACTTTTGTTATTTCCCTGAATGCATGTAGGCGGGCACGAGCCCTAGGATGTTTTCTTACGTTTTATGGATTCCAGCATATTTGTACTTGTGGAATGTTTAAATGGTTTAAATAAATCTACGATCGAGTATGCTTTAGAAATGTATGTTTTGATTGTTGAATGTTTCTATTTTTACTTGGGATCCGAAATGTATTTTTCATAATGTCTTTTATTTTCAATACATGCATTGGGGTAAAGGCCCATTTAGAGAGCCCCCTTTTGGGTCGGGTCTTTCTGATTGGTATCGAGCTCGAGTCATAGATTACGTAGCCCGACCTTTTGTTGTAGGTCATCCTTCAATGATCACCAAAGACTCGGCTGATCATCAGTGCACGCCTAGGTTTATTGTTTTAGAAAGAAAAAGGGTTAAGAATTTACAATACCTATCATCTAGTGTATGCCTTGTTTGGTGTTGTGGAGTGGTGACAGCGAGTTTTGATTCGTTGTTGGTTTGGATGTAGATCGCCAAAGATGCATGCGACCCGCATCGGAGAGGAGGTTCGAGAGCGGTCGAGGTATCGGGATCGGATCTCGACATCTGCAGGACATCGTCCCAAGCCGAGATCGATGGCATTCCACCAGCAGCTCCTCCTCTTACGCCTAGAGCGGGCGTTGAGGCGATCGAAGCGCCGTGAGGCGCTCCTAGAGCAGAGTTTCTTGAGTCTATGAGGGCTTTTATGGTCGGCATGTTGAGTGACCGAGGCGAGACCCGAGCCTTGTTGGCGTATGGCGGGAAGAGTCCGAGCCCAGTTGAGCGGTGACTCGATTGGTTGTGAGCTCAAGTAGCACCTCCGGCTCCACGAGAGCAAGTAGCGCCAGAGGCGAGATATGGCGAGAGGTGCCGAGGAGTTGGGTAGGTGGTGAAGGATTTTGTGAAGTGGAAGCACGAGAAGTTTGATGCCACCGGTGATGCGTTAGCGGCGGCCGGTGGATTGCCCATTTGGAGTACACCTTCCCGATCATGGTGTGCCCCGATATTTAGAGGCCGAGGGTGTGCGGCTCATGTGCTAGGAGGCACTGGCGAGATGGTGGTGGGAGTCCACCTTGAGCGAGAGACCGGTGGGTCTCCACCCGCTACTTGGGAGTTCTTCAAGGGTGAGTTCAAGGTAAAGTTCATCGGTGATGAGGCTCAAGAGAAGATGGTGGAGCTCTTCTAGAACACAAGCGTGGTTACGATTCCATTGAGGAATATGAGCGCAAGTTTTTCGAGAGTATGGATATTTTGCTCCTCGGTTGATTGCCACCCCGGAGTGAAGATTCGGAAGTTCATATCCGGATTGAGGCGGGGTGTTTCTCGGGATGTCGGGGCTCGGGCCCCGACACTTATGCTAGGGCGCATCCGATTAGCCACGATCTATAATGGGAAGTATCCTGCTGAGCGGGTTGTTGCCGCTCTGTTCGGCCGTCTGTCCCAGCGGTGTGGGGGTAAGAGGAAGTTTGATTTTCGGGAGGCGGCGGCGCCGCCAAAGGCGATTGAAGCAGAAGAGATCGATCGGAGAGCTCGGTCCGTTTCAGCCCGTCGCGAGGAGGACCAGGCGAGTTCCGCTTGTGCTACTTGTGGGAAAGTCCACGCTGGAGCTTGTCGGTGGACCTAGATTGTGCTTTCGTTGTGGTAGAGAGGGCACATGGCCCATTTTTGTGATCGGCCCGGCTATGGCGGCTCGGCCGGTGCAGCAGCAGGTCGAGTGTTTGCTACGACCCGTCGAGGCCGAGCGTCACGGATGCCGCATTGTGGCGGTGCACGCTTCTTGTTTTAGATCACTGCGCATTTGTCTTGTTTGACTCTGGTTCTACGCATTCATTTGTATCTCGTGTTGTTTCTTTGAGCATGCTAAGTTGAGTCTAGAGCCTCTAGGTTTTGAGTTATCTGTTGCAACTCCTTCGGGAGTTAATATGTTGGCTAGAGATAAGATTAGGGATGGCGGGATCGAGATATCAGGAGAATTTCTAGTGGCTACGCTCATAGTTACGCCTATGAGCGGTTTTGATGTGATTCTTGGTATGGAGTGGTTAGTTGCTAACCACGCGTTGATTGTCCGCCACCGGAAAGAAGTAGTGTTCGGGCCGCCAAGTCGGCCCGACTTTAAGTTTCGTGGAGTCCAGGTGGAGTTTGCCCGCCGATGGTGTCGTTTGTGAAAGCTCGTCGTTTGCTAGCTCATGGAGCTTGGGGCTATCTAGCCAAGTTGTGCGGGAAGAGCGCCCCTCATTTGTCTGTTGATCGTGCACGGTCGTGCGGGAGTTTGCGGACGTGTTTCTGAGGAGTTCTGGGGTTGCCCCGAAGAGAGAGGTTGACTTCACAATTGAGCTCGAGCCGAGGACCCTCCCTATCTCGAAGGCTCCGTATCGTATGGCGCCCGTGAGTTAAAGGCGAAGATTCGATTGCGGGAGATGTTAGATCGAGGGTTCATCCGCCCGAGTGTGTCCCGTGGGGAGCACGATTCTGTTTGTGAAAAAGAAGGATGGTTCTATGCGCTTATGTATTGATTACCGCGAGCTTAATAAGGTGATAGTGAAGAATAAGTATCCGTTGCCCGTATCGATGATTTGTTCGATCGGCTTGGGGAGCTTACGTGTTCTCCAAGATAGATCCGAGATCCGGTTACCATCGATTTGCGGATCGGGGATGCCGACATTCCTAAGACGACTTTCAGTGTCTAGATATGGTCACTATGAGTTTGTGGTCATGTCGTTTGGATTGACCAATGCCCCAATTTGCGTTCATGGACATGATGGATAGGGTGTTCAAATCATTTTTGGGCGGCCGTCATCGTGTTCATTGACGATATTCGATTTATTCGAGGTCTAAAGAAGACCATGCGAGCATTTGAGGCGAGTATTGGCGGCTTTGAGGAAAACCGACTTTATGCGAAGTTTTCCAAATGTGATTCTGGTTGGAGCGGTGGCCTTCCTAGGCCACGTGGTTTCGAGAGATGGTATAGCCGTGGACCCCGCGAAGATTGAGGCCGTGAGTTCATGGGCCAAGCCGACTTCGATTGCCGAGATTCGCGACTTTGCGGGTTTGATGAGTTACTACCGTCGGTTCGTCAAGGACTTTTCTGCTATAGCCTCGCCTCACTCGTCGGCGAGGAAGGGTGTCGAGTTTGTTTGGGACAGCGAGTGTGATGAGAGCTTTGCGGGCTCAAGCGCGATTTGACTTCACAGACGGTGTTGGCGATCCCGGGCAGGGGACAGTGGTTTCGTGGTCTCTGATGATGCTTCCAAGTTTGGATTAGGTTGTGTGTTGATGCAAGCACGGGAAGGTCATTGCCTATGCTTCCCGTCGGTGAAGCCGTATGAGCGAGAACTACCCGACTCATGATATGGAGTTAGCGCGAGTGGTGTTTGCAATGAAGATTTGGAGGCATTATCGTATGGTGAGCGGATTCGGATGTTTACCGATCACGAGCCTCAAGTATCTGTTTACTCGAAGGAGTTGAATATGAGGCGAGAGGAGATGGTTAGAGTTGGTAAAGGATTATGGCTGCGAGATTTTGTACCATCCAGGTAAAGCCAATGTAGTGGCTGATGCTTTGAGTAGAAAGACGTCGCACTCCGCGGCGTTGTTGAGTTTTCAGCCAGTTTGCGGAGAGAGTTCGAGCGGCCGAGGTTGCGATGTTGTTGGGTGAGGTTACCGCTGAGGTAGCTCGATTGACTGTATTCGGCCGTCGATTAAGCAAATGGATTATAGACGGCCGGTTGGGTGACCCGCACTTAAGAGATTGGTTGTGAGTTAGTCTTGACGGTGACTTTGACTTTGTATATTCACCGAGATGGTGGGTTGACTTATAGAGGCGGTTGTGTGTTCCGGACATTGCGAGTTTGCGAGAAGAGTTGCTCTCTGAGGCCCCAGCTCCCCTTTTGCTTGGCACCCGGGGTACCAAGATGTATCGAGACCTTAAGCATGAGACCTTACGGTGGATGGGAATGAAGAGAGATGTGGCAGAGTTTGTCGGTAGGTGTCTCACTTGTCGACAAGTGAAGGCACCTGCAGCAGAGGCCAGTGGTTTGTTGCACCACCGAGTGTACCCAGTGGAAATGGGAAGAGATCTCCATGGACTTTGTCTCTGGTTTGCCAAGGACTCGAGGAAGTTCTCTCGATTTGGGTGATAGTCGACCGTTTGACAAGAGCGCACACTTCATTCCCGGTAGAGACACTTATACCGTGGAACATGGGCGCAGATTGTTTTTGGAGCAGATCATCCGTTATCATGGGTGCCGGCGAGGATTGTGTCCGATCGTGACTCGCGGTTCACTTCTCGTTTCGAGAGCGCTCCGAGAAGGGTTTGGGCACGAGTGCGCCAAAGACTGACTTTTCACCCTCGGACGGATGGTCGACCGAGAGAGTGAATCGATTCTCGAGGATATGTTGAGGGCTTGTGTGTTGGATTTCCCGAGCGATTGGGACGAGATCATACTTGATGGAGTTTGCCTATAACAACGATTACGATCGGCGATTGAGATGGCTCCATTCGAGGCTTTGTATGGTAAGCGTTGTCGGTCCCCGTGTTCTCGGGAAGAGGTTGGAGATAGACAGATTTTGGGTCCCGAATTCTGCAGATTGACCAATGGTGCAGTCTGAAGATTAGAGCTCGTATGTTGACAGCTCAGAGCAGCGAGAGAGTTACGCCGATGTTCGGCGTCGAGATTTGGAGTTTGAGGTTGGTCGGCATGTGTTCCTTAAGGTTGCTCCGATGCGAGGTGTTACGAGGTTTGTAAGCGTGGGAAGTTGAGTCCCCGTTTTGTTGGTCCATTTGAGATCCTAGAGAGGATTGGCAGAGTTGCTTACCGGTTAGCCCTACCTCGTCACTATCTCGGTGCATAGTGTTTTTCATGTATCGATGTTGAGGCGGTATGTGCCGGACCCGTCGCACATTGTGGACTTTGAGCCTTTGCGGTGAATGAGGATTTGAACCGAGGAGAAGCGGTGAGGATCCTTGCCTTTGAGACCAAGGCGTTGCGTAATCGCGAGATTCGTTTAGTAAAGGTTGATGGAAGAGTCGGGGTTACGAGGAAGCCACTGGGGGAGCGGGAAGACGAGATGAGATTGCATTACCCCGAGCTATTTCAGTCTTAAGGACTTTCGAGGACGAAAGTCATAAAAGGAGAGGAATATTGTAACGACCGAGTTTTTCTTCCCGGTCTTCCGGTATGCCCTAGGGGTAATTTGGTAATTTGGTCGGGCCGCGTCAGTCGTTTGTGTCTTTTCCATTACTAAAATTATTGGATGGTTTTTGTAGGGGTTTGTGGTTTGGTTTGAGCAAGGTTTGATGCAAAAGTAAAAATAAAGGAAATTGTCTTTGCAGTAGGGGTTTGAACCGGGTCTCTGAAAGCTTGTGGGGATGTGTGCCATTTGAGCCATTAGTTGCTCTTGTTGCTCTTTCTCGCATCACATCTTAGTTAACCTTGGATCTTTGGTGTTTGGTGCATTTGGTTAAATGAAATAGAAATTAGGTTTGTTGTGTTTCTTCTCCAAAAGAGTTGTGGCCGCCCAAGCTTTCTCCCAAGCTCTCCTTGCCGATTCTTCATCCTTGCAGCTCCCTTGGATCGTTCATCATCATTTCGAGTAGGTATCGATCTTCCTCTTCTTCTTCTCATCCGTTTGGTGTGCTTTTGGCCAAGTGAATAGAGGTGTGTTGTGTGTGTTTGTGTTGATTGCAGCCAGCCGAGAGAAGCCCCAGCCAGCAGCCATCGTCGCCCGTCCAGCCGGCCAGATCGCACGTCGGATTGCACCAGCAGCAGCCCAGATCGCCCCTACCGTCGCACCAGATCGCCCTTGCCGTCACAGCCACTGTCGCGCCCAGATCTCGCACAACAACCGGCCCAGCCCCTGTTCGGCCATCGCCAGCCCGACGTCACGCCGAGAGAAGCGCAGCAGCGAGACGCTGACGCGCGCGCGCGCGCGCCTTCGCGTGTCGCTTGCCGAGCGCTCGCCCGCGACGCCCAGAGCGTTCGCGCGCGCGCGCTGCGTCCTGCCCGCGGCGGCTCGCCGTGTCCGCATCGCACGCCGGCGCCCGTGCGCCCGTGCGTCGTCTGCTCGCTGTCGGGTCCCGTCGTCCGTGCGCGCGCAATGCGCGCCCTAGCGCCCATCGCGCAGCAGCAGATGCGCCCAGACCACTGCGTGCCGACTGCCAAAGCAACTCCAAGCTCGTGTCGCCGTGCGTGCGCGTGAGTGCCCCGAGCCGAGCTTGTTGTTTCTATTGTTTTTAGACGTTTTAGATCTTTGATTATTATTGGTTTGTTAGGTTCCCGCTCGCTAGCTCGGGTTTGTTCCATGACTTAGGATTTGTGTGTAGAAGCCTCCCGACCAAGGTAAGGATTTCTTACCGGAGTTGTGTGGGCCTGCGGTATATTTGTGATTGTTGTTTTGTATGCTGTGTATGATTACTAGCATGTTTAGCCCTAGGTGCTCATTCAATTCTGATGGCATGAACTCTTGTATTGTTTCTCATGTTAGCCCATGCTAGGTTGTTCCATTCGGCATGTTCGATATCTCATTCTTGCTTCGTAGTATCATGCTAGGTTCCTTGTATCTGTTGAGCACGTATTGGGTGCATTGATTGAATGGTTATTATTGCTATGGTTTAGAGTTCAGGTAGGTAGCATCATCCGGGCCGAATGCATAACGTAACTTGCATCCCCGACAGGGACGTACGAGATGGTACTCCGTCCCTAATCCCGTTAGGGTTTAGCTAACCCTAACGGGTGGCCCCGCAATCTTGGGTGAGGGTGGCGGATCGTTAAATGCCCCAAAGGTCGGGATGATGACTTGACATTGCCTCGCCCCCCGGCGATCGGCACGTCCTCGGCGTGTTCGGCCGTAGCCCTTGATTGCCACTGTTAGGGCAAGGACCGCTTCACGGTGTAAGCCTACCACGGCCGGTTCCTTAGCCTCAAGTGCGGTGGTACGGTGACATAGTTCACGTGTCGTCAGTCTCACACCCTATGTCGGTGACACCGATCCGAGAGATTTAGTTAGGCATGGTGGATCGAACACGGGCGGCTTGCCACTAGACCCGGCACCCCGAGTTTGCGGTAGCATGCGGTGCGCGCTTACGCTCATTACTGGCGCCGATTGGAGAGCTCCTCGGGATCTTGAGCGAGTGCACCTTTCGTATCGTCGGTAGTCAGCCGAGGCGGGACTTGTTCCGTATAGAGCGTATAGTGTGTTGTGGTATTTCTTTCCGGACTAAGACCCGAGTTGGCATCCGAGGTCCAAGTGTGGACTTAGCTATGTGCTGCTCCGCTCTGTGTTTGTACTCATAGCTTGCATACATTCTTCTAGATGATCATGTATATCGTATTGTACCCGGTTGGGGATTCTTCTTGAGTAATTCGTTACTCACCCTTATTCTCGTGGTTTTCCACGGGTAACCAAGCGGGAGACAGAATGAATGGTGAAGGAGGAGCTGTGATCATGGAATCTGCTTGTCATCTCACGACCATTTTATTATATCATGACTCTTGACTTTTGTTATTTCCCCTGAATGCATGTAGACGGGCACGGAGCCCTAGGATGTTTTCTTATGTTTTATGGATTCCAGCATATTTGGACTTGTGGAATGTTTAAATGGTTTAAATAAATCTCTGATCAGAGTATGCTTTTAGAAATGTATGTTTTGATTGTTGAATGTTTCTGTTTTTACTTGGGATCCGAAATGTATTTTTCATAATGTCTTTTATTTTCAATACATGCATTGGGGTAAAGGCCCATTTAGAGCCCCTTTTGGGTCGGGTCTTTACAGATGGGGAGGGGAAAAGAAATCGCAAAACCAAGGCTTCTCCCATGTGAAGATACGGCTACGGGTAGGAAAGAAAGAAATACGATATCTTTTTATTTGGATTTTCCCATTGAAATCTTGGGCATCTCCCCTTCGAGTCCCAGCTGCAACACAAATTTCTTCTTAATTAATCCTTTTTCATCCAAGCCTCCAAACTCTCTTGCAAGTCAAGGGTTCGAATCTTACAAGCAACACCTTTTTTTTCTCTTTTTAAAACTCTTTTAAACTAAGCTCCCAACTCCAAAACAACCAAGGTTCGAGCCTTGGCAAGAGTACTTTTATTTTCTACTTAACAAAACACTTAAGCAAAAGCTTCCCAAATCCACCCAGGTTCGAATCCCAACAGATGATCTTTTAATTTAAAATTTTAAACAACAGCCAACTCCCACACTCATCCACCTGGGTTCGAATCCTGGAACGAGCACTTTTCTTTTAAATTTTCCTTTTCCAAACTAAGTCACCAAAACACCAGAATAGACTCTAATTCCAAGAACCTGAAGCTGAATAAAATCTCCGAGCTCAGCAAAAGACTAAAACAGCCCTAACGGCACAACCGACATCCGAATCATGAACCAAAAACACCTGGGAAACCAGCATGGAAAACTGGGTCGTTACAGCCTACACCCAAGCTTGGTGCCAAACGAGCATTCTCCAATCATATCACGAAGTGCTACTAAAATCGAACTCTAGGCCCTGCTACGAATAGGCCAACAAGGTCACAACCTCTAGTGACGGCAACACCAATAACTCGTACATGAACTTCCAAACTCATCAATCTGGCCTTTGGCATCTCGTCTATCGAACATGCTCAAGATCTACTCCTGAATCTCTGCTCGATGCTCAGTGAGCATCGCTCTAACCATAACTCTCATGACTGGCTCAGTTCCAACTCCTCAGTTGGCAATACCAGACATCACTACTCCTCAATGTGGAACCACTTTCCCTTGAAACATAATGCCCCAGAGTCGCTCCCTTTGATTTTGTCGAATGAAATTGATCTAAATAGGATGTACAAAAATCCCACAAAAAGACATCATCCTACCCATACACAATATCACCACAGTTCAAACCCGCCTCCTAAAATTTGTTACGCCTATCCCAAATGCACCAGCACATAAAAAGAAATTCTTCAATTTAGCAATAGGTAAAAAAAATAAAATAACCTCATAAACAGATCAACACACTCAGACACCCCACTAGGAATAATTAAATTAAAAAATGAGTCTCCCTACATAGTTTCATATAAAGAGGACACAACATCTCGCCATTCATCCCTCGCTTCTATCAATTCAGGTTGGCAGGAATAAAATTATGAAAAATTCTCCAAATGAGAACTTTAACTTTACTAGGAAGAACACATTGCAACAAAGATTTCCACCATTTCTACAAGACATATGCATTGGAGCTCGAAGTTTTATTTTAATATGAGAAAATAATCACATTACTTCATTAATTAGAGATACTACATATATATTGTAACAGGCTGACCCATCGCTAGCCAAGATATTGTCTGCTTTAGCCCACGGATTTGTTTCTCCCCCTATAGGGAAAACGCGTCTTACTAGGGAAAGGTGTCCACACCCTTTATAAGGAGTACTTCATTCTCCTTCCCAATCGATGTGGGATTCCCCTTAGAGGTCCAACGTCCCGATGGACCCGACACATCCGCCGGATGCCTGGTTCTGATACCATCTATAACTGCCCGACGCATCGCTAGCCAAGATATTGTCTGCTTTTGCCCACTGGCCTCACGGATGTTTTTCTCCCCCTATGGGGAAAACACGTCTTGCTAGGGAAAGGTGTCCACACCCTTTATAAGGAGTGCTTCCCAACCAATGTGGGATTCCCCTATGGGTTTCACTGTAAAGACCCGACACTAAATGGTCATAAATGGCCTTTACTTCAAGATGCAATTTAAAATACAATGTAAATTAACTGGAAATTCAAAGCATCTTTCATAAATAGTTCAAATCCCATATGCTTGCATGTAAAGAAAACAGTAAAAAAGTTATAGCCTCTGGCCAGAGTACAGTAAAATGATTACAAAATTCCTCATTTTAAAAGTTCAACATGAAATCCACTAAAATGGAATGAGCTCATGCAACGGACTTCCGCATGATCATCCAGCTCCTCCTCTAGCCACCTCAATGCTATGCCAAGTTACCTAGTGGAAAAACCACAGAAAGGGTGAGTACAATTGCACTCAGTAAGAATTCCCTAACTGGGGTACAATACGCAAGAAAAATCATTTAGCATCCTAGCATACAAACAAAATATCGAATTAATAAAGGCAGTCTCATACATTAATAGACAATAAGTGTCAAGCAGGATCAGCACGCCACTAGGCTGACTAGACAGGAGGGCAACCTAAGTGACCTCGGTCTCTGGAATGTCTATCTCCAAGAACACACTAGGTTAGCACGCAACTGGGCTAACTTGGACAACACGCTACTGGGCTTGTCCTGAACAGCACGTGTAATGGCCCAGATTTCTGTTTCGGTTCCCCAGGTAAGTTCGATTAGTTTTTTGGTTGTTCGGTTGGGCCGTTAGGGTAGTTTTAGCCCTTAAGGACATTTCGGTCATTTTTTCCTCAAGGCTGGTGTTGTAATTAACCAGGGTTTCAGGGCTGTTTTTGTCATTTGTTGACTTCAGTTATTCTTCGATTTCAAGTTCCATGGCAAGAGTTGCTTTCTATGAGGTTTAGAGGTTGTTCGGGTTATAAGAGAGATTGAGTTTTAATTGTGTTAGTGCTGGGATTTGAACCACGGTGGTTTGGAGGATGGAGTTTAGTCAAATGGAGGAAAAATAAAGGATTTTAAATAGTGTTGTTGCTAGGACTCGAACCTTTAACCAGTTAGACTCTTGGGGGCTTGTTTAGAAAAAAGAAGAATTAGAAGGATAATTGTGTTGCAGCTGGGACTCGATGGGGAAATGGCCAGAATTTTGCAATCGAAAAAAAAAATAGAAAAGAATCGCATTATTCCTTCCGAGACCTGGCCGTACCAATTTTCTCTCCTCATTCTTGCGATTTCTTCTTCCCCTTCCCTTCTTCTAGCTGCCGATTCAACCTTTCCCTTCACCATTGTTGCAGAGCTCATCATTCCCACTATCTCTTCTCATCACCTTGCTTTGTTCTTGCCAAAAGAGAGGGCAGCCGCAAACCCTAGCCCAAGAGGCCCTAGCAGAGACCCCTCTTCTCCTTCTCTACCACCTTGCCGAGAGCATCTCCCCCATCTTCCCATTGGATTTGCTTGCCTTTGCCTAGAGGAATCCATTGCTGCACATCATCTAGCACAATCCTTGGTTGGCCGAGAGCTCCCCTTTGCCGAAGGTGTTTGCAGCTGAGACCCGTGAGGTAAATTTCCTCCCCTAGCCGAGATCTTTCATTTGCTGATTAGTTGTGCCCTAACCGAGGCTTTTCTATTTATGTATGATCAACCCTAGCCGAGAACACCATTGGATTGTCGAGCCCATCTTGCTAGCTTGGAGCCATTGCCGAGATCACCCGAGGTAAGCGTGTGTTGTTAATTGTGTTTGATGGTGGTGTTGGGTATCCCCTTGGTCGAGAGCTACATGGTAGCTTGGTGGATGCATGTTGCTCATCCGAGAGCCTCCCTTGGTCTCCCCTAATTCTTGTTGGTTGTTTGCTTGTGATGCCCTAGCCGAGAGCTTGCTTTGCCAAGAAATTTGGGAGTAGCTGAGACCACCTTGCAGCCGAGAGCCTCCCTTGGTCTCCCCTAGTGCTTGGTCGAGAGCACTATTCCTGTTGGTTTAGTAGTTTCTCGAACCTTTAGTTTCTGGTTTCTAGTTCGGTTGTTAGATAGCTAGGTATAATATGTTGTGATCAGTGAGAAGCATAACGTACTTTACTTCTGCCCCCGAAAACTGGTGCAGATTAGCTCTCATATCAGTATAAGCCTAATTTATAGCCTGCTAGAGTGGAACCCATCACGGGTGCAAGCCTGCCCGGAGACACTTCTTATCTTCAGGTCAGTGGTACAGGCTGCTACAGATGAGTGTCGAGGGCCTCACACTACTGTAGATCTGTGACACCGCTTCCGAGTCTTTAGACATGCGTTCCTGGACCGGTGTAGTTTGTCCTTAGGCCCTCACATTTACGCGATTTATAGCAGCATGTTGTGTTCGCGCACACGCGTTGGTTGCCGATTCAGAGAGCTCCCTCGGGCTAATGTTCATGAGTACACCAATACCGTTCCAGTTAGAGCCAGACTTCAGGTAATCTCCCATTTGTCATAAGAACTTTTTAGCCGATTGTAAGAGGCCCTCGAGGACACCTATTCAGGATCAACTTTTGAGTTGGTCATTTGGCCGAGGGAGAAAGACCCACGAGGGTGTCTGACATCTATTTAGGATCAACTTTTGAGTTGATCAATTGGCTGAGGGAGAAAGACCCTCAAGAATGTCATTTGGGATTGGTTAGGAGAGCCAATCATTAGGCCGGAAGTAGGAGACTTTTGAAGATTCCATACTTGTCCCGTTAGCTCGTTGAGCAAAGATCTTTGTTAGTAACTATTTGCATGTATCATAGGATGTTAGATGATTGATGTATCGTATTGTACCCCGGTTGGGGATTCTTACTGAGTACCTTTGTACTTACCCTTATTTTTCTATTTTTTTCCACCAGGTAACTTGGGACACCACCAGGACGGCTATCGGAGGGAGCTGATTGATCATGGGAGCTACCGGCGTTTACTTTGTCTTTTCATTGTCTTGTTGAGTCTTACTTTCTTTGTTAGCATGCTGAGGAAACTGTTTTGCTTTGAGGAGTTTCTTTACATGTTAAATTTTTCAATACTGGTCAGGACGTATTTATGGAAACTATTGAATGAATGTTTTCTACAAGTTTGTTTATTAAGTTTTCTTGTTAAGCAGTTTCAATATAAGTTTTAAATGTTTTAAATTTTAAGCATGCTAAGTAATAATCGGGTTTAGGACCACTATTTGGGTCGGGTTCTTACAGCACGCAACTGGGTTTGTCCTTACTATGTCGGGCAGCACGCAACTGGGCTCAACCCTGATACAGCTTAAACTTGGCTGTCAATGGACAACACGCCACTGGGCTAGTCCTAAAGCATAGTCGGGTGGCACGCAACTGGGCCAAATTCTGGATTGGCAATGCCACTGGGCCAATCTGGATCGACAACGTAACTAGGTCGATTTGGGACCGCATAACTAGGCAAGTTAGAAAAGAGGCTCGGGTGGCACGCCACTTGGCCAAATCCTGGATCAACTCAAAATTGGAAGATCATAGACTTCACGCAACTGGGCAAGTCTGAAGCCAAACCGAGTCAGCACGCAACTGTGTTGTAACTCAGGACACCCTAACAGGCTCTAAAGCATACTAGCACCCTAGAGCTAACAGGGTCCATCCAACTAGCCTATAGCCAATAGAGTATTGCATATGTACAAAATAGTTAATAAATAGGATGGTGCATCAACAAGTACAATAATCTAGATGCTAAGCCCTAACAAGCAGAACGATCATAAGCACGATATTCAAGAAGTAGGGCACACATGACAGAATAGAGCATTCAGACAACCTGCACAAACCTATCCACTAACAGTTCATAATAACATCAGACAACCTGCACAAGCCTATCCACTAACTGTTTATAATAACAAGCAGAACAGACAAGCTAGGAGTTATTAAAGCCGTGCGCAGGGTCCACACAACCCCGTCAAGGAACCCTTACCTAAATAGTGCTCTTGAACTGCAGGACAACACGAATAACCTAACAATAAAGATAACACATCACAAATCAATCCAAAACCACAGATCAACAAACAAACAACAAGGCTTGGTAATAGGGTTTTACCTAAAATCGAGAAGACACAAACTCAACAGCTAAGTCTTGGCAGCAAGGCATCGTGCGGGCAAGCTCGATCAAGCGGATGGATGCGTGCGGGTGGACAAGCAAGGCATGCGACAGGCCTCAGTGATGAGCGACAGATCTCGGTAGGGGCAACGTGCGGACGTGTGCGGCTGAGCATGCGCAAGGGCTGCAACATGGGGCGTCTAAGTGTTGACGATGAGGTGCTACTAAGGAGAAGACATGCTGCTGCGCTGGGGACGGCTGCACTCACTACCAAACGGGGCGAGGCTGCGGGAACGCGTGCGACTGGGCCAAACTGCTTGCTTGCGGGATATGTGTGTGTTACGGCTACATGTTGCGGTTGGCTGTGCGACAGCGATGGTGTGGGTGTTGGCTTTCGGCGATGATTGGCTACTTGCGGCTGGGTGAGCTGGTTGGGCAATGGCGTTTGCGAGGTGAAAAAATGAAGAAGAAGAAGGAGGGGAAGAGTGAGGAGTCGGCTAGGTATTGGGGAAGAAAGAAAATGGATTTTATTTTATTTTCTTCATTTTAATCAAAAGAAAAACCATCCAAATGCCACTTGTAAAAAAGGTTCCCCCTTCGAATCCTATCAACAACACTTTTAAAACTTATTTTCTGGCCTGAAACCAGAAATCAAAACACAAATATCAACTCAACACAAGTCTGGAAACAAACCAAAACCCTAAAAAATTACCAAAATACCCCCAGAGGCCAAATGACCAAAATGCCCCTAGGAGCTTCAACAGCCCTAACGGCCCAACCAAACGATTGAATAATCAACCAAACGTACCTAAAGAACTGGAATGAAACCTGGGTCGTAGAGTCTTCCCTTCTTTTAATACTTTTGTCCCCGAAAGTCCTAAGACTAGAACAACTCAAGGTAGTGCATCCTCATCTCGTCCTCCAACTCCCAAGTCACTTCCTCTGCCCTCTGATTTCCCCACTGAATCTTGACTAGGTTGATCTCCCGGTTATGTAAAACCTTGCGCTTCCGAGCTAGAATCTACACAGGCTTCTCCTTAAAGCTCAAGTCCTGGTTCAACTCCAACTGCTCATAGTCAACAATGTGGGACGGATCCATGACATACTGACGGAGCATCAACACATGGAATACGTTATGACCAGAAGCCAAAGACGGGGCAATGCTAATTGATAAACCACTGGACCGACTCGCTCAAGGATCTCGAAAGGTCCCACATACATGGACTCAACTTGCCCCGCTTACCAAATGTAACGGCCCAGAATTCTATTCCAGTTTCCCAGGTATGTTCAGTTGTTCAGTTGGGCCTTTAGGGAAGTTTTAGCCTTAGGGGCATTTTGGTCATTTTGCTCTCAGGGCCGGTTTTATAGTTAACCAGGGTTTCAAGGTTGTTTCTGTCATTTGTTGACTTCAGTTATTCTTTAGTTTTAGGTTCCAGGGCAAGAGTGGCCTTTTTAGTGGTTTGGAGGCTTTCTGGTTTAAAGAGAAAAATAATAATAAATTGTGTAGTGTTGGGATTCAAACCATGGTGGTTTGGTGGTTGGAGTTTAGCCAAATGAAGGAAGATTAAAAGGGATTTTAAACGTGTTCAAGCTAGGATTTGAAGGTGGGATTTTTTAGGCATTTTGTCATTTTAAAATAAGAAAATCAAAATAGGGTTTCATCTCATTCGCTCCTTCCTCCTCTTTGTCGACCACACCATCTTCTTCCTTTCTTCTCCTTGGCCAAAATCCTTCTCCTCCATAGCTCCTCCTTGCTTCTTGCTTCAAGCTCTTGAGGATTAATCCAAGGTTAGTTCTTTGTCAAGCTCATCTTCTCCATCTCTTTATCTTGTCATAGCATAACCTTAGATCTAACCAAGACAAACTTTTCCTCTCTTCTCCTTTTAGAGCTGAGAGCTCCTTGCTTTGGAATTCAAAGATCTCTTCTTGTTGCTTGGATCCAAAATCTCTTGCACTTCTCCTTGTTGGTGGAAATCCGAGAGCACACTCTTCCTCCTCTATCCTCCATTGTCGAGAGGTCCAAGGTGAGTTTATTTGTGTTTTGGCTTTGATTTATTGTGTGGTTTCTTAGATCTAACCGAGGTTCTTCTCCCTTGTGCAACACTAGCCTTGCAGAACCACTAATAGGTTCCATTGCCGAGATCTATAAGCCTAGCCGAATCCATCTTGCTTGTATCCCTTCTTTGGCCGAGACCTCTTTGCATCCTTGGAGTCCTTGCTGAAATCATCAAGGTGAGCTAGTGTTAGTGTTGTTCTTCCTTTGGTCGAGAGCTACATGATAGCTGGAGTTGGTGTTTCATTTCCTCTTGGTCAAGATCTAACCTGATTGATCTTGTTTTTGGTGTGCCCTAGCCGAGACCAATTGCAAGAGGTAGCCGAGAGCTCCTAGGGTTCCTCCTTAGTGCTTGGCCGAGAGCACTAGGTTGCAAGTAGAGGTAGTTTCTTGAATCCCTTGCTTCTAGTTCCTAGTTCGGTTGTTAGCTAGCTAGGTTTAACTCGTATGTATTATGATATTGTTCGGTTGTGAGACATTGCAGCTCAAGGAGCATTTTGTTTATTGTTTTCTGCTTGTTCCAGGTAAGGATCTCTTACCAGGGTTGTGTGGACCCTGCGATATGTCCTGATTGCATTCTTTATATCTGTTGATTGTTATGAGCATGTTAGTGGATAGAACTGCCATGTTGTTTATCTCTGCAAGCATGTTTACCTTTGTTTCTACATGTTAGTGTCATCCTAGGTTTGTTCTTCCAGCATATTCTGTGATTCCTGCTTTAAGTTCGTAGTATCATGCTAGGTTATATTTGTATACTTTTTTAGCATGTTCGAACTGTTAGGAATTGTTTACTCTGTGATAGTAGAAAGTTTAGTTAGCTTGTCTTCATCTAGAGGCTGAGAGCGGACGTAACATATCTTATCCCCATAGGTCAGGATCAGTGAGAAGCAAAATGTACTTTTCTTCCGCCCCCGGCAGCTGGTGCGGATTAGCTCTCGCAACGGTATAAGCCTAGTTTGTAGCCCGCTAGAGTAGAACCTATCACGGGTGCAAGCTTGCCTGGGAACAGTTCTTAGCTTCAGGTCGGTGGTACAAGCTGCTACGGTTGAGTGTCGAGGGCCTCGCACTACTGTAGATAAGTGACAGCGTTTTCGAGTCTTTAGGCATGAGTACCTGGAATGACGTAGTTTGTCCTTAGGCCCCCACATTTATGCAGTTTACAGCAGCATGCAGTGTGCGTGCACACACATTAGTTGCCAGTTTGGAGAGCTTCCCTGAACTAATGCTCGTGAGTACACCACTTCTGTTCCAGTTTAGAGCCAGACTTCAAGTACTCTCTCGTTTGTCATAGAAGCTGTTTAGCCGAGTGTAAGAGGCCTTCGAGGACACCTATTTGGGATAAGCTTTTGAGTTGGTCATTTGGCCGAGGGAGAAAGACCCTCGAGGGTGTCTGACATCTATTTGGGATCAGCTTTTGAGTTGATCAATTGGCCGAGGAGAAAGACCCTCAAAGATGTCATTTGGGATTGGTGAGGAGAGCCAATCATTAAGCTGGAAGTAGGAGACTTTCGAGGATTTCGGACTTGTCCCGTAGCTCGTTGAGCAAAGATCTGTGTTGGTATCTATTTACATGTATACTAGGATGCTAGATGATTGATGTATTGTATTGTACCCCAGTTGGGGATTCTTACTGAGTACCTTCATACTTACCCTTATTTTCTGTGGTTTTCCACCAGGTAACTTGGGACAACACCTGGACGGCTGGTGGAGGGAGCTGTTTGATCACGGGAGCTGTCGGCTTTTACCTGTCATTTATTGTCTTGCTGAGTCTTTCTTTCTGTGTTAGCATGCTGGGGGAACTATTTTGTTTTGAGGAGTTGTTTTAATTGTTTTAAACTTTTAAATACTGGCTAAGATCTATTTATGGAAACTTTTGAATGAATGTTTTCTGCAAGTCGTTTTATCATGTTTCTTGATTAAGTAGTTCCAATATTGATTTAAAACTTTTAAATTGTAAGCATGTAAGTAAGAACTGGGTTTAAGACCACTATTTGGGTCGGGTTTTTACACCAAACCTCAGAGCCCCACGCATCGGTGCTACCTTCAGTAAAACATGTTGTCCCACCTCAAACTCTAAGTCTCTACGCCTAACATCGGCGTAGCTCTCTACCTACTCTAGGCAATCAACATACGAGCTTGGATCTTCTACACTGCATCACTGCAGTCAACTCGGGACCCAGAACCTGTCTGTCACCAACCTCTTTCCAGAACACCGGGGACCTACAACGCTTACCATACAAAGCCTCAAACGGTACCATCTGAATAGTCGCCTGATAGCTGTTGTTGTAAGCAAACTCCATCAAATATAGTTACTGGTCCCAACTGCCCGGGAAGTCAAGTACACAAGCTCTCAACATGTCCTCAAGGATCTGGTTCACCCTTTCGATCTGTCCATCAGTCTAAGGGTGAAAAACAGTACTGAAACTGCACTCAGTACCCAAACCTTTCTAGAGTGCCCTCCAGAAATGGGAAGTGAAACGGGAGTCTCTGTCAGACACAATCTTCGCAGGCACCCCATGGTATTGAACAATCTGATCCAAAAACAACTGCGCTCACTGTTCCACGGTATAAGTGATCTTACCATGAATGAAGTGTGCACACTTGGTCAAACGATCTACAATCACCTAGATTTGAGTAAACCCTGACGGTGCCCCGGCAATCCAAAAATGTAGTCCATGGAGATCTCTTCCCATTTCCACTAAGGCATGCTCAGTGGCTACAACAGCCCTGCAGGCTTTTGTCTAGGAGCCTTCAATTGCTGACAAGTGAGACACTGACTGTAAAGACCCGACCCGAAAGAGGTCCTAAACTAGGCCTTTACCTCAATGCATGCTTTAAAACTTAACAATTACTATGCAAGATCGCTTTCCAGATTCTGGATAAAATAAAACTTGAAAACAAACACTTTAACAACAAGCTTAAAAGTCATGAAACCTATCCTTGTTTCCAAGCACCTGTTCCAAGCTAAATACAGTTTAAAACATACTCTGATCAGAGATTTATTCAAACATTCAAAAATCCCAAAACAGCTTACAACAGTGTCAGAATCCAGAAAACAACCTAAGGGCTCCGTGCCCAACTACATGCATTTAGAGGACAATAAAAACATAAAACATAAACTCAGAGTTTTCCAAACAATTTGGTTTCCATGATCGTGACTCTTCCTTGACCATCTTGTCTCGCATACAGTTACTGTGGAAAACCACAAAATAAGGGTGAGTAACGAATTACTCAGTAAGAATCCCCAACCGGGGTACAATACGATATAACTAGTCATCTAGCAGAAAGTATGCAAGCTATGAATATAAACACAGAAGAGAGCACATCACTTTAATCCATACATATACCACGGATGCCATCTTACAGTCTTACTCCGGAAAACTGCAAAGTGTTTCGATACTATACGATAAACTAATCTCGACCTCAGCTTTCCTACTACTGTCGATACGAAAGGTGCACTGAACTCAAGATCCCGAGGAGCTCTCCGGCGTATTTGTAATGAGCGTAGCGCGCGCACCGCATCTTTGTTACAAACGAGGAGGTGGTGGGTCAGGGCATCTTTGCCCTGTCGAGACGCATGCCTAAAAAATCTCTGGATCGGTGTCACTGAACATTGTGGTGTGAGACTAGGACACTATGACTATGTCAGCCTGTACCACCGCACCTGAGGCTAAGAAACCGGCCGTGGTAGGCTTACACTAAGAACCGATCCTTGCCCTATCAGGTGGCAATCAAGGGCTACTGCCGACACGCTGAGGTCGTGTTGACTGTCTGGGATAAGGCAATGCCTCGTCATTCCCCCGGCCGTTGGGGCATTTAACAGTCTGCCACCCTCACCCAAGATTGCACTGGGCTGCATTTAGGGTTAGCTAAACCCTAACGACGAATCAGGGACGGAGTACTACCTCGCACGTCCCTGCCACGGATGCAAGTTACGTTATGCATCCTCGCCTGGATGATGCTACCTATCAGAATTCTAAACTATAAACAGATAACGACAAACAATCCAATACGTGCTCAGCAGAAACAACGAACCTAGCATGATACTACGAAGCAAGAACAGATAACGAGCATGCCAGAATAGATAACGAGCATGCCAGAACAGAACAACCTAGCATGGAACTAACATGAGAAACAACACGAGAATCATGCCAGTCGAAATTCATAATAGAGCACCTATCCACTAACATGCTGATAAACATGAACAAGCATACAAACAACAATCACAGAATATATCGCAGGGCCCACACAACTCCGGTAAGAAATCCTTACCTAGGTTGGAAGGCAACAACATACAAGGATCTTATGCTGCAATCGAACCCGAGCTAGCTATCGAAAACCTAACAAACAACAACAGATATCACAGCCTATAGGCCTTAAATAAAAACACAAACAGGGCTCGGCTCAGGAGCAACTCACACGGCATGAGGTTGGCACGCGGACTGACAGGCTGCATGGGCGCTGCTGGGCATGCTGGCGCAGCAAAGGCTGCGCGTGCGGACGACGATGGCGCGGGCGATCGGGCTGCTCGCACTGGGGCTGGGCGACAGCGTGATGGCGTGCGGGCATGCTCGCTATCAGGCGCTGGGCTGCGACGCGACGGCTGGGCGCGCGGGCAAACGGACTGCTGCTGTGCGCGGACGGGATTGAGCAACTGGCAGGAGACGCGACGTGATGTGGCTGTTGTAACTTCAGTCTTTGGGCGATGGGCGCCGCAGTCGGGCGACTTTCTGGCTGCTTTGTGATGCGATCCCATTTGGGAGCTGCAGCGAAGAGGGTGGGTGCGATCGGTCAGGGGCTGCTCGGCTGGCTGCACAAACACCACACTCAAATCTTTTCTCTCGGCCAGCAAGAACAACACCAAAATGGAAGAGAAAAGAGGGATCGAGGACGCTTACCCGGGACAATCGAGACGGCGAAGCTCTTGGGAGGAGGCGCACGGTAAGGAGGGCTTGGGAGAAGAGGGTGGGCGACAATGGGGATTTGGGAAGAAAATGATGCAAAACCTATTTTCTTTTCTCTTTTAATCAAACTCCCTAAATCCCAAAAACCAAGGCAAACCAAAGCATATTGTTGAATGAGCAACAAGAACATCCTGTGGCCCAACTGGCAGGACCACACCACTGACTCCTTGGCCACCCGGGTTTGAATCCCAACTGATGCACTTTAATCCTGAATTTTAATTTTGCATCTCTCCATACCCAAACTCATCCAGAAAGCAACCAAACCCTACATTTGACCAACCAAGAATATTAACAGCTGAAAAAGACAGAAACGGCCCTAACGGCCAGACCAAATTACCAAAATACCCTTAGGACATACCTGGAAGACCGGGATGAAAACCTGGGCCGTTACATTGACTAACAAACTTTGCTATGTCCCTCTTCATATTATTCCACCAAAAAGTCTGCTTGAGGTTCTAGTACATCTTGGTGCCCCCTAGGTGCCAAGTGAATGGGGAACTGTGAGTCTCAGAGAGCAACTCAGCTCGTAGTCCAGCATTCGCTGGCACGTAGAGGCGTCCTCTATACCTCAAACCACCATCTGGTGCCACAACAAAGTCAAAGTCTCCATCGACCTGAACCCTGGCAATTAGTCGACTCAACTCGGGATCACTCAGTTGGTTATCAATGATCCTCTGCCTTATGGAAGACTGAACAGTCAACTGGGTTACCCTGGCTGTAACGGCCAAGATTTCTGTTCCGGTTCCCCAGGTATGTTTAGTTATTATTTATGTTGGTCGGTTGGGCCGTTATGGCTGGTTTAGTCTTTTGTTGAGCTCGGAGATTTTATTTAGTTTTAGGTTCTTGGAATTGGAGTCGATTCTTGTGTTTTGGTGTGTAAAGACCCGACCCGAAAGAGGTCCTAACCTAGGCCTTTACCTCAATGCATGCTTTTAAAACTTAAATATGTTATGCAAGATTGTCATCCAGATTCTGAACAAAATGTAAAACTTGCAACCATTCATTTAACAAACAATTAAAAACATCCTGAAACTTGTCCCTGTTTCCAAGCACCTGTTCCAATCTAAAAATAGTTCAAACATACTCTGATCAGAGATTTTATTTCAAAACATCCAATTCCAAATCAGTTCAATAAAAGACAGAATCCAGATACAATCCAAAAACATCCTAAGGGCTTCGTGCCCAACTACATGCATTCAGAGATAAAAAACATAAAACATAAACTCAGAGTTTGTAAAACAGCAGGTTTCTATGATCAGCAGCTCCTCCTTCAGCCATCCTGTCTCGCGCCCTGGTTACTTGTGGAAACCACAAAAATAAGGGTGAGTAACGAATTACCCAGTAAGAATCCCCAACCGGGGTACAATACGATACAACTGGTCATCTAGCGGAATGTATGCAAGCTATAAATACAAACACTGAAGAGAGCACTTTACTTTAATCCATACATAAATACAACGGATGCCATCTTACGGTCTTACTCCACTACATAGAAACTCGGTACTCTACGAGAAACTAGTCTCGGCCTCAGCTTTACTACTACTGTCGATACGAAAGGTGCACTGAACTCAAGATCCAGAGGAGCTCTCCATTCGGCGCTGTAATGAGCGTGCGCGTGCACCGCATGCTGCTGCAAACCTGGGAGGTGCTGGGTCTAAGGCAAGTTGCCCTGGTCTAGTACGCATGCCTAAAAGAATCTCTGGATCGGTGTCACTGAACATAGTGGGGTGAGACTAGGACACTATGACTATGTCAGCCTGTACCACCGCACCTGAGGCTAAGGAACCGTCCATGGTAGGCTTACACCAGGAACCGGTCCTTGCCCTATCAGGTGGTAATCAAGGGCTACTGCCAACAGGCTGAGGTCGTGTCGACTGCCGGGGACAAGGCAATGCCTCATCATTCCCCCGGCCGTTGGGGCATTTAACAGTCTGCCACCCTCACCTAAGATTACAACTGGGCTACCATTAGGGTTTGCTAAACCCTAACGACGGATCAAGGACGAAGTACTATCTCGCACGTCCCTGCCACGGATGCAAGTTACGTTATGCATTCTCGCCCGGATGATGCTACCTATTAGAACACTATGTTATAAACAGCTAACAGCAAAACATACCAACACATGCTCAGAAGAATCAATGAACCTAGCATGGTACTATGAATAGAACAGAATACGATCATGCCAGAACAGAAAAACCTAGCATGGAACTAACATGAGAATAAACACGGGAATCATGCCAGTCGAAATTTAGAACAAGGCACCTAACAACTAAAAATGCTGGTAATCATAAACAAACATACAAACAACAATCACAGAAATATCGTAGGGCCCACACAACTCCGGTAAGAAATTCTTACCTGAATCGGAAGACAAACCAACAGACAAGAGGACTCTCGAGCTGCAAACGAACACGAGCTAGCTAACCGACCCTAACAAACAAACAGTAATTACATCACTAACAATAGACCCTAAATAAAATACAACAGAAGCTCAGCTCGGTCTGAAGCAACTCACACAACTCGGCCAAGCACCAGGAGTGTCTCGGCTGCAAGGCACACGGCAGGCTCGGCAAGGGTGTGCGGTTGGGCAGGGCACTGGCGTGCGTGCGGTTGCGGTTGGTCAGGGCGTGGGTGTGCGTGTGGTTGCGGCTGCTGCTGCGCGACTGGGCAGGGTGCGGGTGTGCGTACGACGGGCAGGGGTTGCGGCTCGCATGGGCGATGCGGGCAGCATAGATCGACGTCAGACGCTGCAGGGCTGGGCGATGCAGAGCTGCGGTGTGGGTGATGAACGGCGACGGGCTGGCGCTTACCCCTGGGCGGCGACGAGCGGCGATGGGGCTGTTCTCGGGAGATGTGGAATAGTAAAGCACAATAGGGAGAGGGAGAGAAGCCAGACTCCAATTCCTACAACAAATGAGACAACCTCCAAACCCTTAGCTTTTAATTTTACTCCAAAACCCAACCAACTACTGGATAAGCAAAACACCAATGAAACAAAAGCACAACCTGTTAACCTAGCTCAACTGGAAAAGCCTCCTTTTGCTAACTGCCACAACCAAGACAACCCGGGTTCGATCCTTGGCTCGAACATATTTTTCTTTTTAATTTCTATTTTGCAAACCAAGGCCACAAACCTCTCCAAACGCTCCCGGGGCATAGTACCTGCACACATAGCAAATCCCTAACCTCAGCACAGGACTCAAACAGCCTCAACATCCCAACCAAATTACCAAAATACCCCTAGAACATACCTGGAAGACTGGGATGAAAACCTGGGCCGTAACATGGTGGCTTGGAATGAAAAAGGAAAATTTAAAAGAAAAGTGTTCGAGCCAGGAATCGAACCCAGGTGGCTAGGAGTTGGAGTTAGTTGTTGTTTAAATTAAGAATTAAATAGTGTTGCTGCTAGGATTCGAACCTGTGACAGCCAAACTTTGGAAGCTTATTTTAAAAAGAGATATAGGAAGTTAAAAGTACGTCTATTGGGATTCGAACCTGTGACCAGCTAAGCTTGGAAGCTTGTTTAGAAAAAAAAGGAGAATAAAGGGTGGAATTTGCGTCTTTGCTAGGGGTTCGAACCTAGGTGGATTTGGGGAGCTTTTGTTTAAGTGTTTTGTTAAGGAGAAAATAAAAGTGTTCTTGCCAAGGCTCGAACCTTGGTTGTTTTGGAGTTGTGGAGCTTAGTTTAAAAGAGTTTTTTTAAAAATATGGAAAAAGAAACTCGTTCGCCAGGGTTCAAAGGGGAGACCTCCTTATTTAATTAATTGGAATTAAAATAGGTTTTATTATGGTTCCTTCCCTTTTCTACATAACGTAAAAATCCCTCCCCAAATCGTACCGAACACACGCTTCTCCCTTCTCTCTTTTGCGCCTACAAAATTCGTTTCCCGAGAGTCAGTAGCAAAACCTTTGCAAATTGCCACCGCCTTGCCGAGTTCATTACTGAGACCTCCTGGTTTTGTTTTAGACCTTTTGGTTAATTAAAAAGAAAGAAAAAGGGGATTTAAAGGTTATTTGTTTGGTTTGTTGCTTTTATACAGAATGCTTTGAGTCGAACAGAAAATCCGTATTGTCTTCCTTCCCTTTCTCCCTTCCTCTCCGATCGTACGCCCTATCGAGTTTTTGATCAGCCGCGTCGTTCCGATTGTTGCCGCTCAGCCCCTCCATCACCATCGTCACCTTAACGCAAGACTGCCCCAGTCGAGACCACCACCTCAACTCCCCCATCACAACCCAGCCAAATCGCTAGCACGCCTCGCCTTCCGAAATGCCATCCACGCATAGCCGAGCCTCGTAGCTTCTTGCTCGCACCCGCACCAAGGACAGCCCTGTTCGCTTGCTCCCACACGCAGCCACGAGGGCCTTCGCAGATCTCCTTCGCCAGTAGTGTTATCAGCCGCAGCCCCTCACCGAGCTTTGCACCAGCCTCGCAGCAGCCTTACTCGCCCGCCGTTGCTCGCTGCCGCACTTGCCTTCGCTTTTCGCCGAGGCCTTGCTGCAAAGCCTGTTCTTCTCGATTTGGGTAGTTCCTGAGCCCTTTGTCTTTTGGTGATTAGATTTTAGATAGTTACTGGTTTAATATAAGTTATTTATATTATTTGCTAGGTTATGTTGACTCTGCAGCTCAAGGAGCACTTTACATTGTTATTATTTTACTGCTTGTTTTCTAGGTAAGGATTTCTTACCGGGGTTGTGTGGACCCTGCGATATATCATGATTGTACCATGTATGCATGTTGATTGTTATGAGCATGTTAGTGGATAGGACTGCTTTGTTGTTTAATTTCTGCTAGCATGTTTACCTCTGTTTCTACATGTTAGTGTCATGCTAGGTTTGTCCTGTAAAGACCCGACACAAAAGGGGCTCTAAATGGGCCTTTACCCCAATGCATGCATTCAAAGTAAGGACATTATACAAATATGTTTTCGGATTCCAAAATAAAATTAAAACATTCAGCATTCAATTAGAAATCAATACAGTTTACTGAAACTTGTCCCTGTCTCCAAGCACCTGTTTCAAGACAAATACATTTCCAAAAGTTTACTCTGATCAGAGATTTATTAAAATCATTCAAAACCTTCTCAGATACAACAATGTTGGAATCCACAAAAACATTGAGAAAACATCCTAGGTCTCCGTGCCCGACTACATGCATTCAGGGGAAATAAAAAGACAAGAGTCATAATATAAAAAGGTCAGAGATGACAGTAGGTTCCCATGATCACAGCTCCTCCTTCAGCCATCCTGTCTCGCACCTTGGTTACCTGTGGAAAACCACGAAATAAGAGTGAGTAAAGAATTACTCAGTAAGAATCCCCAACCGGATACAATATGATATACATGGTCATCTAGCCGAAAGATATGCAAGCTATGAATATAAACACAAAATAGAGCACATAACTTAAATCCACTTACAAACCTCGGAAGCCAACACAGGGTCTTAGTCTGGAAAATCCATCACACAGAACGCCCTATACGAGAAACAAGTCCCGGCCTCAGCCTGTCTACTGACGATTCGAAAGGTGCACTGGCTCACAATCCCGAGGAGCTCTCCAGTCGGCAATGTAATGAGCGTAAGCGCGCACCGTATGCTACTGCAGACTCTAGGGGTTGCCGGGTCTAGTGGCAAGCTGCCCAAATCCAGTCACCATGCCTAACTAAATCTCTGGATCGGTGTCACTGACATAGGGGTGTGAGACCTGGACACGTGAACTATGTCAGCCTGAACCACCGCACTTGAGGCTAAGGAATCGGTCGTGGTAGGCTTACACCAGGAAGTCGTCCTTGCCCTATTAGGTGGCAATCAAGGGCTACTACCGAACACGCTGAGGACGTGCCGGCTGCCGGGGACTAGGCATTGCCAAGTCATCATCCCGACCGTTGGGGCATCGCGCAGACTACCACCCTCACCCAAGATTGCAGGGCCTACCGGTAGGGTTAGCTAAACCTTAACGGGGTCTAGGGACGGAGTATTACCTCGTGCGTCCCTGCCATGGATGCAAGATACTTTAGGCATACTGGCCCGGATGATGCTATCTACCTTAACTCTAACCTATCATATCAACAGCAAACAATCCAATACAATCCAATACGTGCTCAACAGATACAACGAACCTAGCATGATACTACGAAGCAAGAACAGATAACGAGCATGCCAGAACAGAACAACCTAGCATGGACTAACATGAAGAACGACATAAGAAATCATGCCAGTCGGGAATTCTGAACGAAGCACCTAAAACTATACGTGCTGATAATCACAAACAAACATACAAACAGCAATCACATAATATCGCAGGGCTCACACAACTCCGGTAAGAAATCCTTACCTTGGTCGGGAGGCTTCTACACACAAAATCCTAAGCTGCGATCACTCCCGAGCTAGCTATCGAGAACCTAAGAAACATAGCAATAATCACAACCATAGCCCTAAAATATAATAAAACAAGCAGGCTCGGCTCGGTAGCACTCACACGGCACGGCGACACGGGGTTGGGCGCTCGGGCGGGCGGGTGTGCTGGGTGCTGGGCTGTGCAAAGCGGCGATAACCGCAGCATTGGCTGCGCGCGACACGGATGGGCGCTGGGGCAGGCGCGCGGGCGCTGGGCGTGCAACGCGGACGCGGACGAGCAGCAGCTGCGACGGGCGCGCGGGCGCTAGGCGTGCGATGGCGTGCGATGGGAGCTGGGCGATCTGGGCGGCCTGGCGCCTGCTGCTGCCCACGACAATAAGTGAAGGGCAGGGCGATTCCGGGCGGTCTGGCTCAGCTGCTGGGCGCGACAGGGAGCGATCTGGGTGCGATCTGGCTCAGCTACTGGGAGCGAGAGGGAGCGATCTGGCCGGCAGGAGAGCTGTGACGGTTGGGCTGCTGGTTGGGGCTCCTCTCGGTTGGCTACAATCAAACACACACACACACCCACACTCTTCTACTTACATTCGGCCAGCAAGAATTCAAATCGGAGAAGACGAAGAGACGAAGAAACTTACCCGGAAGGACGATCGAACCACGGAGCTGCAAAGGGGATGAAAATCGGCTTGGAGAGCTAGGGAGAACAAGCTTGGACGGCAATGGGAGTTTAGGAGAAGAAGAACAAAAACCTAATTTCTTTTTCATTTAACCAAATGCACCCAAACTCCAAAGATCCAAGGGTAACTAAGATATGACGCGGAAAGAGTAACAATAACACCTGGTGGCTCACTTGGCAAGGCTCTCCTCTAGCACACAAGGCCACCCTGGCTCGAACCCCGGCTGCAACACAATTCTCCTTTATTTTAACTTTTGCATCTATCCTTGCTCAAACCCATCCACAAAGCCTCCAAAACCTACATAAACCCATCCAATAATTTTAGCAACTGGAAAAAGACATAAACGGCCCTGACGGCCCGACCAAATTACCAAAATACCCCTAGGGCATACCTGGAAGACTGGGATGAAAACCTGGGCCGTTACATGTCCTTCCAGCATGTTCTGTGATTCCTACTTTAAGTACGTAGTATCATGCTAGGTTATGTGTTTGTACTATTGAGCATGTTTGTTTAGTCAGGAATTGTTTACTCTGAAAGCTTAGATAGAACTGTCAGGTTGTCATCATCTAGAGGCTGAGAGCGGACATAACGTTTTGTCCCCACCGATATGGATTCAATGCGAAGCATAACGTACTTTGCTTCCACCCCGGCAGCTGATGCAGATGAGCTCTCGCATCGGCGTAAGTCTAGTTTGTAGCCTGCTAGAGCGGAACCCAGCCAACGATGTAAGCCTACCTTGGCCGGTTTTTAGCTTCAGGTCGGTGGTACAAGCTGCTATAGATGAGTGTCGAGGGCCTTGCACTACTTTCGTTCAGTGACACCGCTTCCGAATCTTTAGGCATGCGTACCGGGACCGCGTAGTTTGTCCCTAGGCCCCCACATTTATGTCGGTTTGCAACAGCATCGGTGTGTGCGCACACGAGTTAGTCACCGGTTCGGAGAGCTCCCCTAGGCTAATGTTCGTGAGTACACCACTTCCGTTCCAGTTTAGAGCCAGATTTTGGGTACTCTCTCGTTTGTCAAGTAAATGTTAGCCAAGGGTAAAAGACCTTCGAGGACACCTATTTTGGGATCAGCTTTTGAGTTGGTCATTTGGCAAAGGGAGAAAGACCTTCGAGGGTGTCTGACATCTATTTGGGATCAGCTTTTGAGTTGGTCATTTGGCTGAGGGAGAATGACCCTCGAGGATGTCATTTGGGATTGGTTATGAGAGCCAATCATAAGGCCGGAAGTAGGAGACTTCCGAGGATTTCGGAACTGTCGTGTTAGCTCGTTGAGCAAAGTTCAGTGTTGGTAACTATTTGCATGTATACTAGGATGCTAGATGATTGATGTATCATATTGTACCCCGGTTGGGGATTCTTAACAATTTATGATTGATGATTGATGTAGCGTAATTTCCTTGTTAGCATGCTAGAGAAACTGTTATGTTTTGAGAAGTTGTTTTAATTGTTGAGTTTTAAATACTATCTAGGACTTATTTTATATTGTTTTTTTAATGGATGCCTTTTTACATATTTGTTAATTATGTTTTCTTGTTAAGCAGTTTCAATGATATTTAAGATGTTTTAAACTTTAAGCATGCTAAGTGAGAACCGAGTTTAGGACCATATTTTGGGTCAGGTTCTTACACTGGCAGTAACCTCTCCCAAGAACACTGCGATACCAGTTCGCTCTAACTCTTTCCGCAACGGGATCTGTGAACTCAACAAAGCTGCAGAATGTGAGGTCTTCTGTAATGGCCCAGTTTTCTATCCCGGTTCTCGAGGAGCTTCCGGTTCAGATTCAGTGGTTCAGTTGGGCCGTTAAAGCTGTTTTGTCCCTTAGGGGCATTTTGGTCTTTTTGCTCCCTGTGCAGGATTTGTGGTTTTTCAGGGCTTCGAGGCAGCTTCTGCCTTTGTTGAGGCTTGTTTGTTGTGGGCTGCGAGTCCCGAGATGTTTGGGCTTTACGTTTGGGAGTTCGGTTGTGATTTGGGTTTTGGGCAAAATGATGGTTGTTTGGGTGTTTCCTTTGGGATTCGAGCCGGGCCTTCAGTATTGGTTTGGGAGGTTGATTTCAGTGAGTTTTGTTGTTTGGAAAGGTTGCTTCATCGGGTCTCTGAGGAGGAAGCGGAAATGAGATTTAAGGATTTTAAGGATTTTTGGAAAAATTGGAAAATGGATAAATTGGATTTATTTGGATAAGGTTGGAATTTAAATAAAAGAGAAAAAGAAAAGAAAAAAAAAGGAAAAATCCATTTTTTTCCCCCATTTTCCCCTTTCTCTATCCTCCAGCCCGAGCCCCCTTGGCCTCTCCTCCCGGCCGAAAGGCTCTGGTCGCCCACCTGGCGCCCAGCTCACCCATGGTCGCGAGCCTAGCCGCCCTTCTCGCCCCTACTGCGTCGCACAATACAGCCCAGCCCGCGTCGCCGGGTCTGCATCGCCCAAATCGCCTCGCCAGCCATCCCCGAGCCGGCTCGCCTCGTCCGAAGTCGCCCCAGCCGTGTCGTGCGCCCTCAGCTCGCCGTCCCTCGCCTGATGCGTGCGGATCGAGCGCCCGAGCCCGTCGCGCCCTCTGTAGCGCCTCGTGTCGCTCGCGCGCCGCGCGCGCCTTCCTCTGTGCTTGCGAGAGCTCGCGCGCGCGCGCGTCGCCCATCGAGCGCGCGCGCGCGCGCTGCGCCTCGTCGGCTCGCCCCTGCGCCGTGCCCTGCGCTGCGCCCCAGCGCCAATGCGCCCTGCGCCAGCCATTGCCCCCCAAGCGATACTGCTCTGTTGTGTCTTTGGTTGGCCCGAGCCTTGTGGCTTCTCGGATGGTATTTCCGAGTCTTTTCTTCGTTGGGCCCCGATTTAATAATGTCTGCTTTGGTTATGGATTTATTGGGGCATTTATGTATGTGATTTGGGTGCTTTGTTTGATGTTCATTTTGTTCGGGAATCGATTAGAGGCTCGAGGATTCGCTCGTAGATTTATTATAATTATTGTTTTTTCGCTTGTCCTGTAAGGATTTCTTCACGTGGTTGTGTGGACCCTGCGATATATCTCGATATGCCTTGCTTGTTTGCTGATTGTTATGAGCATGTTAGAGATAGAGCAGTTGATTGAATTCTTGCTAGCATGTTTGTCTGATTTTACATGTTAGTGCCATGCTAGGTTTGTTCTGCCAGCATGCTTGTGATTCCCGCTAAGTTTTAGTATCATGCTAGGTAATGTGATTTATGTCGGTCATTGCTTGCTAGCCAGGAATCATTGATTTTTGCTCTGTACTCTTAGATAGAGTTGTAGGGTTTGTCATCATCCAGAGGCTGAGCGGACAAAACGTACTTTGTCCCTAGTAGCTCAGGTCGGGAGTAAAGTGTGCGTAACATAACGTATCTTGCTACCCCCCGACCCGCCGGTTGTGGACTTAGCTACCCACTCCGCCAAAGCCTAGTTTGTAGCCCTGCTAGAGCGGAACCCCGCCAGCGGTGTAAGCCTACCTTGGTCGGTTCTTAGCTTCAGTCGGTGGATCAGCCGCCTGAGATGGCGCGAGGGCCTCGCGCTCATCGTGATCGGTGACACCGCTTCGAGCCATAGGCATGCGTGCACTGGCCCGCATAGTTTGCCCCTTAGGCCCCCGCATTTACGCCGGTTTGAGAGAGAGCATGCGGTGTGCGCGCAAGACACGCTGCGTTAGTTCTGCCGGTTCGGAGAGCTCCCCCGGGCTAATGTTCGTGAGTACACCATTCCTTCCAGTTTAGAGCCAGACTTCGGGTACTCTCCCGATAGTCCAGATGTATAGCGAGGGTAAGAGGCCCTTGAGGACACCCATTGGGATTGGCTTTTGAGCTAATCAATTGGTCGAGGGAGAAAGACCCTCGAGGGTGTCGGACATCTTGGGATCGGTTTTTTAGCTGATCAATTGGCCGACGGAGAAAGACCCTCGGAGATGTCCCGGGATTGGTTATGAGAACCAATCATTAGGCCGGAAGTAGGAGGCTTAGATGATTAGGAAGTAGGAGACTTCCGATGGTTCCAGATCTTTCCTTATGAGCTCGTTGAGCTATAATCTGTGTTGATGGATGTTTGCTTGCATGTTGAGGTGCTAGATGACGGATGTATCGTATTGTACCCCGGTTGGGGATTCTTACTGAGTATCTTTATACTCACCCTTATTTATCTTTCAGGTAACTTGGGACAACACCAGGATGGCTAGCGGAGGGAGCTGATTGATCATGGGAGCCGCCCGGCACTCTGTCTTTTATTGTTGCATTGTTTATTCAAAGCATGTAGATGGACATGAGTCCTAGGGGAACATTGTTTAAAAAGTTGTTTAAATTGTATTGTATGATTTTATAAATACTGGTCAGGTGGTTTTACTTCGTTGGATGGTTTAAATGAAATCTGTGGTTTATGTTTTAAGGGTTCCCCCTTCTCATATGTTTTGAATGGTTTTTAAATATGAGCACTAAACCGCTTGTTATCATATTTAACTTGCATGTTGAGTGAGAACCCGGTTTAGGACCATGTTTTGGGTCGGGTTAAATCACAGTTGGTATCGAGCACGAGTCATAGATTGCAGTAGACTAACTGCTTTGTAGGTTGTTTGCTCCCATGATCATCAAGACTCCACGGCGCCAGTTTGTGCGAGTTCAATTAAGCTAAGGGTAAGAATTTACAATACTTTTCATCTAGCTTTTATGCCTTGTGTAGAGTTGTGGAGCGGAGACGAGCGCGGTTCGACTCATTGTTGGTTTGGGCTTAGAGAGCCATCATGTCAACTTTCCGCAGATGCAGCGGCTTGTTGAGCGGTGAGAGCCCAGTGTGGGCGGCTTTTATGCTTTGTGCGGATCGCCGGTGTGTCGATCGCACCCGGTGGAAGGCGAGCTTAGACTCCGTAGGCCATTTGTGGCCCGATTGTTGCTTTTCCCTAGTGAGAGGGTGGAGGTGCTCGTGCGGATCGCCGGTGTGTTGATCGCACTCACGAGGAGCGGGACGCTTGGCATGTTCGACCGAGGAGTTGGACCGCTTGTATTGATGTTGAGGCCGCGGCCGAGGTTGTTTAGCCCGTTGGCGAGTTGGCCCCTGGCGATTGAGTTGCCTAGAGGGGGGGTAGAGGCTAGCACGCCTCGAGTGAGACTCCTTGAGCGAGTGTGCTCCGGCCATGAGAGATTTGATGGCGAGTCTTGGCCTATCGAGAGAGCGAGACCCAGCGCAGATTTGTAGCGCAAAGTGAGGAGTCCCGGCACAGATAGCCCGGTGGCGAGTTTGTTTCAGCATTTTTTCCCCCAGTAGCTCTTAGCCCCGGAGGTTCCGGGAGGCATGATCAGCGAGTTTATGCAGACGAGTTTGTTGGCGTTGATGGAGCCGCTTGATTTGGCAAGTGGATGCTGTAGAGCTCGTTGTTTGAGAAAATCCATTTGCTAGTAGTAAAGCGATTGGCGAGTTTGAGTTTAGCATCCGTGTGTTGGGATGCCCTGCTTATTCAGGTCGAGAGATGTGCCGTTCTGTGCTTTGTTTTAGTACAATGATTGATGGTGGTAGTCCCTTTAGAGAGGTGGACTATTTGAGTCTCCACCGATCGCCCGATTGATTGGCAAGTTGCCGTGTTAGTGGCTTGAGGCGGATGTAGAGACATTTTTGCCCCCTTGCAAGCTTCTTTGTCGTTGTGCAGCCAGATTCTTTTAGTGCCCTCGTAGCTGTGAGTGCGATTTGAGTTTGCTTTCCAGGTTTTATCCATTTGTGGATTTTATGGGCTAGTAGAGTGGAGCACTCTTTTATTTGGATGTTCCCCAGTGTGGAACTAGTTGTTGCCACCCGAGGTGTTGGCCTGAGCTTTGTTGAGCACCGAGTGAGATGCAGGAGTTAGCCTGAGCTTTTGTTGAGCATCGAGTGGGATGCAGGAGTAGGCCTTGGCATGTCTGTTGGTCGAGATGCCAGAGATTAGGCTGCTCGAGTTTTTGGACTCTTGTGTTGAGTGTCATTGCCCCGTCACTTAGAGTGTGACCTTCCCTTTCCTCAGAGGGGCATAAAGCTCGTTGTAGGCTGATTTGTGTTGTAAAGGATGTTGTGCCTGTTGGCACCAGGCTTTGAGAGGAGGCCTAGATTGAGGCCAGTTGGCTCTGTTGTGCAGTGGTGGTTCCATGGCCGCCTGTGAGTATAGCATCTCCGCTAGTCTTGTACCCATTTCCTGAGGTTGCACCTGTTTGGTTGCATAAGAGATCTAGCTCGGTGGTAGTCAGAGGACTACAAGTATGAGGTTTTCGAGGGAAAGGAGGAGCTTTCCTTGGTCAACGAGAGTTGGGTGCAAAGGATGTTGTAGGCTGTTAAGAGCTAGCGCGTTCGAGTTCTCGCGCCTGTGTTGTGAGCCTGTGAGCCAGTTTGGTGGTAGCATGATTTGGCTACCCTTTGAGTTACCCTAGTATGGGTAGTGTTGGCATCGAGGATGCGTGATGAATCCAGTGTTAGAGCCATGAGTTGGATGGCTGATCGGAGCGCGTTTAGTGAGCACATTGGCTTGAGGTTTGATTGTTTGGTATGGATTTGCTCTTGTAGAGTAAGTTGGCCAATGTGGCTTTTCGTGGTGAGTTGGCCCCGAGAGGGTTTGGACTCTTGTTGCTCCCTGGTTAGTAGTGGCTCTGTTTGGAGGCAAAAGTTGCCCTGTGTTAGAGCCCCTGATGGCATTGGATCTAGTTGGAGATGTACACGCGGTGTACTTTTGTGTAGCTCGTTCCGTGGTTTATGTTTGGAGAACCACGAAGGGTTCGTGTTGAGAGCCAAAGGCTCGATCTTGGAGTTGTCAAGGCTTTGGTTCTTGGCAAGTGCCCTAGCTTTGGTTGTAAGGATGTCGTGCTCATTGTCGGGTTGTTGTTTAAGCAAGTTTTGCTTGTTGGTCCTTAGCCTGGTCAGAGTTTAGTTGGATCTGATCAAGAGCGGTGGTAGTAGCCGCGTAGTTTCTGATTGTTATGGTTGAGAGAGCTGTTCGGATCCTTGCCTTGGGCAGAAGGTTTATGGAGGCTAGTTGGTGCTTGGTGTTGACCAAGTTTTGGTTCTCTTGATGTTTCAAGAGCTAGCTCGGTTCGAGAGCAGGGCGTTGCCTTGAGGATTTGTTCCTAGTCGAGGTTGTTTTGGGAGTTGACCCCTCCCTCGGCGATTGAGTAAGTAAGTTCGCTTGTTCGGTTGGTGGTCCAATCGGTTGGGTTTCCCCCAGGTGTTGCTTCAAAGAGAGTTGGTTGTTGTTTGCCCTTGGGTTTGAGATAGACAGCGAGCATGTGTGATGTTCGCTGCCCTTCAGAGTTTGCTTGCTGGAAAATCGTTTCCGTTGAGGAGTCAGTAGCTTTCCGAGTATGTAGTTGATCGTCAGTAGCATGATGGTTAGCCCAATGAGAGGGTCCCGCATGGTGTTGTTAGCAAGCGAAGTTGTTTGTCCCTGCAAGAGCGGTGGCCAGCCAGTTTAAGAGTTGAGTTTTTGCTGGTGAGTTGTTGGTTCTTTGAGGTTTGAAGAGCCCCTAGTATCCTTAGTGGTTGAGGTGCACCATGAATGCCTGCCTCGAGTGTTATCTTTGGAGATAGCCTCGTCGGTCCGTTTTCCTTGCGATGTTCCGTGTGTGGAGTTTCTAGTCGCAAGATGAGTTAGGCCTTGGCTAAAAGGAGGAAGTCCTTTGAGTAGCCAGTTGGACTTAAGAGTTGAGTGGTAGCTTGGAGGCGAGCTTTGCTCGCGATGAGCTTGAGTTGAGTTCTGCTGAGCAAGTCCTTCTCGGGCTTTGCTTCTTGTTGTTGTGCTTTCGCAGTTGGCGTTAGCTGAGCCTCAGTGGAGTGAGTTGGCACAGAGGTGTCGTGGCATTGGTTGGTTAGCCTTTGGGAACATTCTCCTCAAGTTGTTGTGTTCTTTGGTAGCCCTGTGAGGGTTTGGTCCTTGCTGCCGAGATTTCCATGAGAGGAGCGTTGGTTGTTTCCTTGCCTGGCAATGTTCTCTTTGGCCAGTTGCTAGTAGGTTTTCATGGAAAAGTTTGTGTTCGGCCGTTGAGAGGCTCCTGTTTGTTGGCTAGGCCGAGTGGAGCCTGTGCCTGGTTTTGGCCATTTAGGGTTGGCCGTAGCTGAAGTTTCAGCTTGTGCTTGTTGGAAAAGTTTGCCTTTTTGGATCAATTGCCGTTGGTGATTTGTTTGCTTTTCGTTAAGGCTTTAGGCAAGCTTTGTGGTTCATTTGGCCTCATGTGATGTATGAGTAGGCCGTTTGGTTTCGGAACACGAGAGGTTTGATTGTTTGGTGACATGGTGTAGAGTTGAGGTTTTTTTGTTATGATTGTGGGCATTGAGAAAAGTTACGCCAAAGGCGTGGCGTTGAGTTTTGGAGCTTGTGCCCGATCTGCGAGTTTCTTTGAGAGTAACACCGTAGAGAGGTGTTCCGTGTTGGATTAGCAGGTTTTGATTGAGCCCCTGGTTTGTAGGCCTTCTGAGATCCTTGAGCGGATCGGAGCAGTGGTTAGCTTTGCCCAGTCTTTGTTGAGCTAGTCTTTGGCAGAATGGTTAGCTTTGTGGCTTTGAGCCTTTGAGAACCCAAGAGGGTTTGGTTTTCAGAGAGGGCTAGTGTTGTATGTATTAGCCGAGAAGTTCAGTTGGCTAGGAATCAGTGGAGTATTCCTAGAGCCGTTTCGTCTTAGGACTTTCGAGGACGAAAGTCTTATAAGGAGGGAGTATTGTAACGGCCCAGTTTTCTATCCCGGTTCTCGAGGAGCTTCCGGTTCAGATTCAGTGGTTCGGTTGGGCCGTTAAAGCTGTTTTGTCCCTTAGGGGCATTTTGGTCTTTTTGCTCCCTGGGCAGGATTTGTGGTTTTTCAGGGCTTCGAGGCAGCTCCTGCCTTTGTTGAGGCTTGTTTGTTGTGGGCTGCGAGTCCCGAGATGTTTGGGCTTTTCGTTTGGGAGTTCGGTTGTGATTTGGGTTTTGGGCAAAATGATGGTTGTTTGGGTGTTTCCTTGATTCGAGCCGGGCCTTGATGATTCGTTTGGGAGGTTGATTTGAGTGAGTTTTGTTGTTTGGAAAGGTTGCTTGATCGGGTCTCTGAGGAGGAAGCAGGAAATGAGATTTAAGGATTTTAAGGATTTTTGGAAAAATTGGAAAATGGATAAATTGGATTTATTTGGATAAGGTTGGAATTTAAATAAAAGAGAAAAAGAAAAGAAAAAAAAAGGAAAAATCCATTTTTTCCCCCATTTTCCCCTTGCTCTCTCCTCCAGCCCGAGCCCCCCCTTGGCCCTCTCCCGGCCGGCGAGCTCTCAGTGCCTGACCACTGCACCCGGCTCGCCCATGGTCGCGAGCCTAGTCGCGCTTCGCTCGCCTGCGCGCGCCGTATCGAGCCCGGCCCGCGTCGCCACAGTCCCGCATCGCCCAAAATCTGCCTCGCCAGGCCGTCCCGAGCGCCACTCGCCTGGTCCGAAGTCGCCCAGACCGTGCGTGCGCCACTGTAGCTCGCCGTCCCTCGCCGCGATGCGTGCGATCAGCGCCCGAGCCCGTCGCGTCCCTCAGCGCCTCGTGTCGCGCGCGCGCGCGCGCGCGCGCCGCCCTCGTGCTTGCCGAGCTCGCGCCGGGCGCGCCCATCTTTATCGAGCCGCGCGCGCGCCTCGCCCTGCGCGCGTGCCCTGCGCTGCGCCGCGCCCAGCGCCAGCGCGCCTGCGCGCCGCCGTCTGCGCCCGGCGCTGCGCGGCCGGCCAATGACCCCTGCCTCGCGACTGCTCCGTCTGTGTGTCTTTGGTTGCTTGCGAGCCTTGTGGCTTCTCGGATGGTATTTCCAGTCTTTTCTTCGTTGGGCCACGATTTAATGGGTCTTTGGTTATGGATTTATTGGGGGTTGTTTATGTATGTGATTTGGGTGCTTTGTTTGATGTTCAGTGTTCGGGAATCGATTAGAGGCTCGAGGATTCGCTCGTAGATTTATTATAATTATTGTTTTTCGCTTGTCCCGGTAAGGATTTCTTACCGTGGTTGTGTGGACCTGCGATATATCTCGATATGCCTTGCTTGCTTGTTTTTGATTGTTATGAGCATGTTAGAGATAGAGCGATTGATTGAATTCTTGCTAGCATGTTTATGCGATTTTACATGTTAGTGCCATGCTAGGTTTGTTTACGCGGCATGCTTGTGATTCCGCTTAAGTTGTAGTATCATGCTAGGTAATGTGATTTATGTCGGTCATTGCTTGCTAGCCTGGGAATCATTGATTTTTGCTCTGTACTCTTAGATAGAGTTGTAGGGTTTGTCATCATCCAGAGGCTGAGCGGACAAAACGTACTTTGTCCCTAGTAGCTCAGGTCGGGAGTAAAGTGTGCGTAACATAACGTATCTTGCTACCCCCCCCGACCCGCCGGTTGTGGACTTAGCTACCCACTCCGGCCAAAGCCTAGTTTGTAGCCTGCTAGAGCGGAACCCTGCCAACGGTGTAAGCCTACCTTGGCGGTTCTTAGCCAGTCGGTGGATCAGCCGCACAGATGAGCGCCGAGGGCCTCGCGCTACTGTGATCAGTGACACCGCTTCCGAGTCATAGGCATGCGTACCTGGCCCGCGTAGTTTGCCCTTAGGCCCCCGCATTTACGCCGGTTTCAGAGAGCATGCGGTGTGCGCGCACACGCGTTAGTTGCCGGTTCGGAGAGCTCCCCCGGGCTAATGTTCGTGAGTACACCATTCCTTCCAATTTAGAGCCAGACTTCGGGTACTCTCCCGATAGTCCAGATGTATAGCGAGGGTAAGAGGCCCTTGAGGACACCCATTGGGATTGGCTTTTGAGCTAATCAATTGGTCGAGGGAGAAAGACCCTCGAGGGTGTCGGACATCTTGGGATCGGTTTTGAGGTGATCAATTGGCCGAGGGAGAAAGACCCTCGGAGATGTCCGGGATTGGTTATGAGAACCAATCATTAGGGCCGGGAAGTAGGAGGCTTCCGATGATTCGGAAGTAGGAGACTTCCGATGGTTCCAGATCTTTTCTTATGAGCTCGTTGAGCTATAATCTGTGTTGATGGCTGTTTGCTTGCATGTTGAGGTGCTAGATGACGGATGTATCGTATTGTACCCCGGTTGGGGATTCTTACTGAGTATCTTTATACTCACCCTTATTTATCTTTCAGGTAACTTGGGACAACACCAGGATGGCTAGCGGAGGGAGCTGATTGATCATGGGGAGCCGCCGGTACTCTGTCTTTTATTGTTGCATTGTTTATTCAGCATGTAGATGGACATGAGTCCTAGGGGAACATTGTTTAAAAAGTTGTTTAAATTGTATTGTATGATTTTATAAATCTTGGCGGGTGGTTTTACTGCCGTTGGATGGTTTAAATGAAAAGCGTGGTTTATGTTTTAAGGGTTCCCCTTCTCATATGTTTTGAATGGTTTTTAAATATGAGCACTAAACCGCTTGTTATCATATTTAACTTGCATGCTGAGTGAGAACCCCGGTTTAGGACCATGTTTTGGGTCGGGTTTGTCACATCTTCCGACTCAAAGCATAAGCAACCACATTGGCCTTGCCTGGATGGTACAAAATCTCGCAGTCATAATTCTTGACTAACTCCAACCATCTCCTCTGCCTCTTGTTTAACTCCTTCTGAGTGAAGAAGTACTTGAGCCTTTGGTGGTCTGTGAAAATCTAAATCCTCTTACCATACAAGTAATGTTTCTGGATTTTTATAGCAAAAACTACTGAAGCTAGCTCCATGTCATGCATCAGATAGTTCTGCTCGTACAGTTTAAGTTGTCTCGAGTAATAAGCGATAACTTTAACATGCTGCATCCGAACACAGCCCAAACCAAACTTAGAGGCATCACTGAACACTACAAAACTACCTATACCCTCTAGAACTATCAACACTAGAGCAGAGGTCAAACTGTGCTTCAACAGGGCAAAGCTCTCTTCACACTTATCATACCAAACAAACTCTACACCCTTTCTCGTCAATCTAGTCAGGGGTGCTGCTTTGGCGGAAAAGTCCTTGACGAACCTATGGTAGTAGCCTGCCAAACCCAAAAAGCTACGAAATTTCTGTGACCGTGGTCGGTCTAGCCCAAGAACTCGCTGCATCAATCTTGGCGGTGTCCACTTCAATACCATCTCTGGATACAACATGTCTAAGAAAAGCAACCTGCTCCAACCAAAAGTGACACTTGGAGAACTTGGCATATAACTGGTTTTCTCTCAGAGCAGTCAGAACTTGTCTCAATTGTGAAGCATGATCCTCACTGGTCTTAGAGTAGATTAGAATGTCATCGATGAATACAATGACAAAGTTGTCCAAGAATGCCTTTAACACCTTGTCCATCATATCAATAAAAGTTGTTGGGGCATTGGTTAGCCCAAAAGACATTACAACGAACTCATAATGGCCATACCTCGACCTGAATGCTGTTTTGGGGATGTTTGCATCCTTGATTCTCAACTGATGGTATTCAAATCTCAAGTCTATCTTTGAGAACACAGAAGCTCCTTGAAGCTGATCAAACAGATCGTCAATACGAGGCAACGGGTACTTGTTCTTATTTAGCTCCATGTAGTCTATGATGAGGCTCATCGAACCGTCTTTCTTTTTCACAAATAGCACTGGTGCTCCCCACAAGGACATACTGGGATGAATGAATCCTCTGTCCAACATCTCCTGCGACTGAACTTTCAACTCTTTCAGTTCTGCTGGCGCCATCCAGTAAGGAGCCTTCGAGATCGGGAGAGTCCCCAGCTCGTGCTCTATGGTGAAGTCAACCTCCCGCTGGGGTGGTAAACCAGGCAGCTCCTCTGGAAACATATCGGCAAACTCTTGCATAACTGGTACCTAATCAACTAACGGTGGTGAATGGTCTCCTCCAGACAACTTTGCCAAGCAACCCCAAGCTCTTTGAGCTAACAAACGTTGGGCTTTTACTACAGAAATCAACGGCGGGCAAAGTCCGCTCTGGACACCATGGAACTTAAAGCTCTATTTCTTAGGCGACCTGAACACAACTTCTTTCTGGCAGCAGTTGATTAGTGCATGGTGCTCAACTAACCAATCCATTTCTAGGATCACATCAAACCCGCTCATAGGCCTATGAGGGTGGCTGCTAATGACTCTACGGATACTAGGATCCAACCGTCTCTAATCTTATCACTAGCAATCATATTAACTCCCTAAGAAGTGGCACACACAACTCAAACCCTAGGGTTTCCAAAGCCAAACAAGCTTGACTAACAAACAATGCAGAGATAAACGAATGGGTCGAGCCTGAATCAAACAATACATATGCATAATGGTCCAAGACAAGTAAGGTACCTGCAATAGCTACGTAAGTCGTCTCGGCCTCCTATCGAGTCGTGGCGAATACACGGCCCTGCTGCTGAGCCAGCCTAGCAGTTGTCTCACCCTGCGGCCATGCTCTGGCCATGTGCCCCTCTTTTCCACATTTGAAGCATGCTGGGTGCTGCTCCACACAGACCAAAATGAGTCTTGCCACAAGTTCGGCAATAGGGCGGCTGTCTCACCACATTCTTCTAACGACCCTGGTCTCTCTAGTAGAAGCAACCCTGAATGGCGCGGCTAACCTCTATGCTCAAATTTCCTCTTTTGCCCAGAATTGGCTGATGCATCATGAGCTACTGCTTAGGCTTCCACTTACAAAAGTCTTTGAGCCATTGGTTGTACTCGGCGGCTCCGCTCCCTGTAACAGCCTCAACAACCATAGGCTTCTGACCACCCTGAGGATCCACTGGGGCTGCAGGGGCTGCTGGTGTAACTGGTGGTGTCTGTCTGAGCAACTGAGGCAATTAAGCCATCTATGCTCGAGACTCCTCTCTCTGCACTGCGAGCTACTCTACAAGCTATACTGAAAACTGTGCCTATGACTCGGCTCTCTGCTCAGCCATCATGAGCATCATCTCTCGCATCACTGATGCCAGCTCTGCTCCAGGAGCTACAGACTGGGCTGAGAAGTCTCTCCCCCTATTCGGGATATGTCAGCAACTGGGGCCACAGGAGGCCTACGGGTCTGGTCAATTCCTGATGCTATCTCATCAATCGTAATCTCAATACCAACATCTCGATTGGCTGTACCAGACGATCCTGCTCCTTTGTGGGTGATCGACATCCTGGCGATCTGTACCCAAAACACTAAGTTAGTCCAAGCTCGGACCAACACTACCAACAAAAAAATAAGCTAGTATGCTAGATACAGGTATTGTAAACTTAAACCCTTAAAATAAACTTAAACACATACCCGGAGGCTGTTGAAGTGCTGATGATCATGGGACACAACGACCTAACTCAATACGTCAGTCTATAGAATCTATGCTCTAAGCTCTGATACCAACTGTAAAGACCCGACACTAAATGGTCCTAAATGGCCTTTACTTCAAGATGTAATTTAAAATACAATATAAATTAACTAGAAATTCAAAGCATCTTTCATAAATAGTTCAAATCCCAATATGTTTAAATGTAAAGAAAACAGTAAAACAGTTATAGCCTCTGGCCAGAGTACAGTAAAACGATTACAAAATTCCTCAGTTTAAAAGTTCAACATGAAATCCACTAAAATGGAATGAGCTAATGCAACGGACTTCCCCCATGATCATCCAGCTTCTCCTCTAGCAGCCTCGATGCTGTGCCAAGTTACCTGGTGGAAAAACCATAGAAAGGGTGAGTACAATTGCACTCAGTAAGAATTTTCCAACCGGGGTACAATACGCAAGACAAATCAGTTAGCATCCTAGCATACAAGCAAAACATCGAATCACATAAAGGAAGTCTCATACATTAATAGACAACAAGTGTCGAGTAGGGTCAGCAAGCCACTGGGCTGACTAGACAAGAGGACAACCTAAGTGACCTCGGTCTCTGGAATGTCTATCTCCAAGAACACACTAGGTTAGCACGCAACTAGGCTTGTCCTTACTATGTCGGGCAGCACACAACTGGGCTTAACCCTGATACAGCTCAAGTTTGGCTGTCAATGGACAGCACGCCACTTGGCTAGTTCTAAAGCATAGTCACGTGGCACACAACTGGGCCAAACTCTGGATTGGCAACGCCACTGGGCCAATCTGGATATACAACGCAACTGGGTCGATCTGGGACCACACACAATTGGGCGAGTCCAAAAAGAGGCTCGGATGGCATGCCACTGGGCCAAACCCTCGATCAACTCAAACTTGGAAGATCATTGACTGCACGCAACTGGGCAAATCTGAAGCCAAACCGAGTCAGCACGTAACTGGGCTGTAACCTGGGACACCCTAACAAGCTCTAAAACAGACCGACACCCTAGAGCTAACAGGGTCCAACATCTAACTAGCCTATAGCCAATAAAGTATTGTAGATGTACATAATAGTTAATAAACAGGATGGTGCATCAACAAGTACAATAATCTATATGCCAAGCCATAACAAATGGAACGAGCATAAGCACGATATTCAAGAAGCAGGGCACACATGACAGAATAGAGCATTTAGACAACCTACACAAGCTTATCCACTAACAGTTTATAATAACAAGCAGAATAGACAAGCTAGGAGTTATCAAAGCCGTGTGTAGGGTCCACACAACCCCGGCAAGGAACTCTTACCTGAACAGTGGAAATAGACGACAAACGAGAAGTGCTCTCGAATTGCAGGACAACACGAATAACCTAACAATAAAAATAACACATCACAAATCAATCCAAAACCACAGATCAACAAATAAACAACAACAAGGCTCGGTAATAAGGTTTTACCCAAAATTGAGAAGACACAAACTCGGCAGCTAAGTCTCGGTAGTAAGGGAGCGTGCGGGCAAGCTCGGTCAAGCTGACCGATGCATGTGGGTGGACTACCAGGGTGCGCAGGTGGCCTCGGCGATGAACGCCAGATCTCGGCAGGGGTAGCGTGCGGACGTGTGCGGCTGGGCGCCTACAATAGCTGCGACGTGGGGCGCCTGGGTGCAGGCAATGTGGTGTTGCGTGGGCGAGGACGTGCGGCTGCGCTGGAAACGGCTGCAGTCACTAGCAAATGCGTGCGGCTGGGCGAAGCTGCGTGTGCGCGGGCAATGTATGCGTTGCAGCTGCGTGCTGCCAATGGTTGTGCGACAGCGATGGCGTGGGCGTTGGCTCCCGGTGATGAGTGGCTGCTTGCGGCTGGGTGAGCTGGTTCAGCAATGGAATTTTGGGAGATGAAAAAATGAAGAAGAAGGAGGGGAAAAGGAAGGGAGAGAAGGGATTTTTCTTTTATTTTCTTTATTTTAATCAAAAATAAAACCCTCCAAATGCCACTTGTAAAAAAGGTTCCCTCTTCAAGTCCAGACAACGACACTTTTAAAACTTATTTTCTGTTTAATACCGAATGACCTCCAAACTTCTCAATAGCAACCCCCGGGCCTGAAACCTAAAGTCGAAACACAAATATCAACTCAACCAAAACCCTAAAAAATTACCAAAATGCCCCTAGGAGCTTCAACAGCCCTAATGGCCCAACCAAACGACTGAATAATCAACCGAACGTACCTGAAGAACCAGAATGAAACTTGGGTCGTTACATATATAGACTCAAGGAAACTTTACCTAGGAATAGGAAAAAACTATAAAGGACAACACTTAAAACTAACTACTAAATAACCTCTAACACACTCCCTCAAGCTGGAGCACATATGTTAATCATGCCCAACTTGTTACAAAGATAATCCACTCACACTCCATTTAATGCTTTCATAAAAATGTCTCCTAACTGGTCTTCTATTTTCACGTACGCAGTAGATATCAACCCTTGTTGTATTTTCTCACGAAAAAAATGACAATTAATCTCAATATGCTTAGTCCGTTCATGAAACACAGGATTTGATGTGATATGGATAGCCGCTTGATTATCACACCATAATTTGATTGGAGTCAGGTTATCAAAGCCTAATTCAACCATGAGTTGACATATCCACATTACTTCACATACTGATTGTTCCATAGCTCTATACTCAGACTAAGCACTTGATCATGACACTACATTCTGTTTCTTACTTTTCCACGAAACCAGGTTACCTCCCACAAAAACATAATACCTGAAGGTCGATCTTCTATCATCTCTTGAACCTGCCCAATCAACTTCTTAAAAACACTCCATTCTCATATGACCATGATCTTTATACAAGATCCCACGTTCGGGTGCAGCCTTTAAGTAACCCAAGATTTGTTATACCGTTGTCCAATGGTCCATAGTGGGGGAGGACATAAACTGACTCACAATGCTTACTGAATAAGCAATAATAGGTCGTGTCACAATAAGATAATTCAACTTCCCAACTAACCTTCTATACCTTCAAAATCGCCAAAATGTTCACATTCTCATGTGAATTGCATATTAGGCATCATCGAAGTATTGCATGATTTGACTCCCAATTTTCCTGTTTCAGATAATAATTCAAGCACATATTTCCTTTGTGATAGGAAAATACCCTTCTTGTTCCTCAATACCTCAATTCCCAAGAAATATTTAAGCACGCCTAAGTCTTTAGTATGAAACTAATTATGAAGAAACGACTTAAATGATAATATACCAGATGTATCACTCCCAATAATCACAATATCGTCAACATATGCAGCGAGTAAGATAAAACCATTCGTAGATCGGCAATATAAGACAGAATGGTCTGACTTGCTTTTCTACATTTCAAATTGTTCAACAACTTGACTGAAATTCCCAAACCAAGCTCGTGGACTTTGTTTTAACACATACGAGGATTTTTTTAAGACGACATTATATCAAGTTATAGGCGAAATTAGGTCAATGAAGTACAGACTGCAAATACAAAAATGAGGTGAGGTCAACAGTGCCATACCCAAGAATAGAGGACTAGGATCCGTCGGCCAACGTAACATCCATCACAGACCCAGTGGATAAACTCGTCAAAAATAAATGAGGATTACTAGAGTTGATGACCCGTTTTGTAACGGCCTAGATTTCTATTTCGGTTCCATAGGTATGTTCAGTTATTCATTTAGTTGTTTGGTTGGGCCATTAGGGCAGTTGAGCCTTAAAAGGCATTTTGATCATTTTGCCCTTAGGGTCCGTTATGTAATTAACCAGGCTTTCAATTCTATTTCTGTCAATTGCTGAGTTTGGTTATTCTTTCGGTTTCAGGTTTCCAGGGCTAGAGTTGCATTTTGAGAAGATTGGAGGTCGTTCAGTTAAAAGAGAAAAATAAGAAAAATTAGTGTCTTCGCTAGGACTCGAAAGGGTGATTGACAAGAAATTTGGAGGCTTGTATTTAAAAAGAAGAAAATGGGGGAAAATGTGTCTTTGCTGGGATTCGAAGAGGTGATTGACAAGAAACTTGGACGGTTGTATTTAAAAGAAGAAAAAAGGGAGAAAAAAGTGTCATCGCTGGGAATCGAAGGCGGGTGGCCAGGGACACATGGGATTTGGAGGTTTTAATCGATAAAAAAGGGCAAAAGTCACATTTTGGCCGATTCCTTCCGTTCCCTAGCCGCAACTTCACGAGTGAGAGAGAGACTCCAAGATTGCGATTTCATCTTCCCCAAACTCCATTGCCGGAACTTCATCTCCAACACCTTGTCGAGAAGTCTCTCATCTTGCCATTGTCGATCATCTCCTCTCTTTTCCCTTGTGGTTGTCGAAACCACCATCTCCTCACCTTGAAGTTGAGAGCCTGATAACTCTCAAATATAGCATTATTTAGGCTAATATCGTAATATATTCTAAAGGTATTTGGCATTAATTGAATAAATTTTAAAGTTAGAATAACATTAAGATGTGAAATTCATATAAATACGATGCATGCATGATTTATGAGCTGAGATATAAAAGGTTAGGGAAATTAGCGCATTTTAGAATAAAATGTGAATGTTGAATGCTTTTTATACTTAAATGCCAAAGATTCCATGCTGCGCTAATTTATTGCTATATGTACGAGAATTGAAAACATGGTTAGCATCGCATTCAAAGGACAAGCGGAGGTCAAAATGCGCATCCGGAAGCTTTGGAGGTTGCAGACCGCAGGATCTCCCAAATAATATTTGCGATGGACAAATACCTGTTGCAAAACAGATTAGATCCAAAAGCCTTAATAAGGAAAGAATCAGATGTCGAGCTAATGCCAACTATCAAATTGTAGAATAGACAATCTGCAATAATCATGGGATTCATACCTTAATTCACAGAGATGTGATTGACAAAATCAGAGAAAATCTGTCGCAAGAATCAAGGGATATGCAATAAAAGGAAATAAAATCCAAATCAAATCCTTGCCTTCCAAGTCGATTCTTTTAGTCCTCAAGCATTTCAAGCCTATAAAAAGCAGAATAACCAAAAGTGAAAGGGTGTATGTTTTCGGAGTTCTTCTCCCACACTTGGGATGAAGGTTTCAAAGCGAAGTTCGTGTTCCTATTACACGAAGTCCTATTATTCAAGCAGTCACCACCATTTACCGCTTTCTAGTTTATCTTTTCTTATTTATTTTATGCTTTATTTATTTTCAGCATCATTTTTCCCCCTTCAAACTGTTCTTGCATTTGAATTAATTCAGTTTTCTTTTGCAATGACTTTCGTTTTATTTTTCTTTATTCTCTCCCTTACTTTCATGTCTAGCTAAGCATTTTAGGCAAAGGTTAAGGGTGCGGGTTGTATAAATCATGACTAGGGTAAAGGGAGTCGTTAATTGAAGCATTTTAAATTAGGATCTTAATTAAATAGCAAATGTCGATCGATCATCCACATGCGCTAATAGGTTGTAAATCAGAAGAGGAAATAACCTAAGGCTAGTTTGCATGTTCAATAGGTTAGTATTTTGATGTCTGTAGTACCTTAAATCGGAGTTTAGGAATAAATGCGTAACTAATGCATACGTAGCTTCGGGTTATCATTACATCGAGTTACGACGAAAGTCGGACTTTATGCTAAAAGAAAGCAGAAGCGATAGTTTGTTAGGTGAAGTATGACAATTACTACTTACCGCATTTTATCCTAGGAATTGTTAGATGTTTCCCATAACCTTAACTCGAGCCTTACTTAGTTCATTTCGCATTTTATTTTTACTTTCGCATTTAGATATAAAACAATCAACACCATTCATTTTACTTTTCTTGAACGACTCTTAGATTAATTAACTAATTTTAGACATTAATCCTTGTGAAGAATGATAAAATATAAATACTTATCAATTGATGCATACTCGAGTGCGTATACTTGCGTATTAATGCAATTCGAAGTGTAGAACATAGTTTCACTCTTATAATTAATCATTTGCTTATTTATACGGCACCGAATCATCGCACCAAAGGCTCTTCTCCTCCTTTCACTTCGCCGATCTCTTCTCTTCTCCAACCTAGCCGAGAAGCCAAAACTTGAGTCTACTGCAGAGAAGCTAATGGTGGTGTTGTGGGAACTGATGACAAGTGAACTACACACCTTCAGTCATGCCAATTCCATTTACTATTTTTATTAGGAGTAGTTGTAGTATTTAAACATTTCATAGTCGTAATAAAATCGTTTGGTTTAAACTTCTATAGTGTATTTATTACTATGATTACATTATAGGAGTATATGATGACTACTTATGAATAGATCATGTTATGAGTGTAGGTCAATGAATGTTACACTGCTGAATTTTTATTTATATATATATGCGTCGATTAGCTACCCACGCATGTACCTTGCTAAGAATCGGAAGGGGAATCACATGTTGACCCAGTACGCTACTTTAGGTTGCATGAACAGCTGTACAACATTTAGAGAGTTAGGAATAACCTCACTACTGCTTACGTCGCCATGTGCTAAGTATGGTGTTCACAACGGAAGCTCGTTCGCCCATAAATCATGAGTCACGAAAGTGATAATTGTTAGGGAAGTAAGACATTTATTGGCTAGTCTGCGCTCTTAGACTTTTCTAGGAATACATAGTTAGCATTACTCATTGCATGCATTAGTAGTTTACTTCTGCATTTTACTTATTTTATTAAACAAAAACCAAACCACTAAAAAATATATGCTTATTTACTTTTTCGCATGACTCTAACTTAAATGGTATTAGCTCTAGATATCAATCTCTGTGGGATCGATAATTTACATACTTATTACTTTCTACAATTCCCTACCGTGTATACTTGATCGTAAGTGATTCCAATTGCGTTTCGCATAAGAATTCATTACTGTTCAATATATTAGTAGTGGAATCGTCTGGTCAAGTTTTTGGCGCCGTTGTCGTGGATTGATTATTTAGAGTTAATATACTTAGGAAAGAGTAGTGCTTAATTATCTAAGATTGAATTCTTTTGATTTTAGGAAATCTTGAAGTCCAAACTAATTTGATCAGAAGGGAAACAGAGCTTCAGAGAAACTCATCACCGCAATTATTTAATGGAGCCTAGTTAGTTTACAAATCAGCAATGGACGCAATACTACATTCTACAATATTTAGACAACTTAGAACAACAAGGCTATGTGGAGGAATATGACCAAGCACATCTTCGTTCGAATAAAAATTTCCAGTGGCACTATTGAGAAGACCATAGCAGCTTCTATCAGCAACAATTCGATCCGCGAGGAGAAAACAGCAACAAGGGATATGCATGGGATGCTAGGAGTCATGAACCTAGGAATCACATGTATACTTTTGGGCAGTCTCCAAAGGACATGACTGTAGAGGAAGAAGAACAGCTAAGAAGGACACAATGGTTGAGAGATAAAGGTATCATATCAGAACCTCAACAACCTCATAATGAGAACCAGCACTTTCTGCAGAAACCAGTAGGAACCTATGCAGCAAGCAGTAGGCGAGCAGAAGAGTCATATATAGAGGTTGATATACTTAACGAGGAAGCATTGGATTTCCTCTATGAGAAAGATCACTCATGGGAGGATTTCCAAGCAACCACAATAGCCAGAGCACATACAGGGAGAAACAGAATGTGCTGAGAAGAACAAAGAAGAAAGCTCCATGCTCGATCTTGAAAATACAACTGAAGGTGAAAACCGCCAACATGAGCGCATACAGGGTGATGAACCTATAGATTCAGGAGAGGCAAGTACACATCAACCCGAAATGGGAGAAGTGGACTACCCATCTGCAGGATGAAGAGTAAAATTTGAAAATCTCAATCTACCATCAATGGTATCTGAGTTTTTCTCTTTAACAACAGAACACGCATCGCTAGAATTTATTTGTCGAAGCAGCGACATGTGGGAAATTCAACCAAGCTTGCACATAAATAATTGCATCCTATCAATGTTATATTTGACAGGAGGTCTACGCATTAAGGCGCATGGAGAAGAAAGGCAGGAGAAGGCGACCAAACATGGTATCGCCCCAGAAATTATAATATGGCCAAAATATGGACATATCTGGTATCTCTGACTTTGTGCAAAATATTTAATTGCTTTTAAGTAGGAAAATTTTATTTGATTGTGTAATTTAATGAAGTATTTTCTAATTTTACAATTTCCATTTTCATCGTTTTATATTTAGTAAGGAATTGGATCGAATAATTTTAGATACTTTCCTTGAAAATTGATTGCTTTCCTTATTTGAGGATTCTGAATTGAATACTTGACCTCTTTATAAACTCGGCATGAGGAGTACCATTCACAACACCTTCAAAATCAGTGATATCCTAAAATAAATTCAACCCAAAAGATGTCTGGTAAAAAGGTTAGCAAAAACTAAGAACCTCTGGACACACCACATTTACGATGAAGAACCAGAAGAGTGTTAGGAGGGGAGCCAAGAGCAATTATCGGAGAAAGTTTGCACCAGCAGCAGACAAGAAGCGGAAGGTTCTTTGGCAAGATAAGGGAAAGGAATGATACTTCTACCTCCTTTATCGTGCTGAATAGTGATGAGGAAACTCCAAAAGAATTGTCGCACTGGGAATCAGTAGGCAAGGAAGACCAAACTCAACACGGAGGATTAGTATCAGAAGAAGAAAATGAGGAATCAATAGAGGAAGATCCGGCGGAGGTCGAGCCAAGGGATGATGGATGTTCTAGCGACACAGGAATAATAATAGAAAAGGAATTGCAACACCTGAGGTTCACTAGCATTCGAGTCAAATCTGTGAGGGAACTAAGGGCAAAAGCATTCCCCGCGGTAAAGCAGCCACAGCCGAACCTAGAGATAAGAGTCAAGAAGGATGCAACTTTTGCATCCATCTATGCTGAGAGGAAATTCCTCGAGTTACAGAATAAAGGATTTATGCAAGAAGTGGACCTGCTATATCCAATGATATAAAAATCTTGATTCATCGCTTTGGATGGCTAAAATACTTCTTCCCAATAATGGATGCAATAGCAGATTTGGTATGCCAATTTTATGCGAATTTGAACGAGGAAATACCACCATTCTCATGAGTCAACGGCCAGCTGATTGACTACCGAGCAGCTGGGTGGAATTAAGGTTTGGCAGCACTAGATGCCCCAACGTCATTCCTTCAGAAATTGATCAACTCCTCCACCGCAAAACAAATGAAAGAAGGACTACCAGTAGTAGGAATATTGAGAGCAGAATAGAATGACCCAACATCAGTACAACGATAGATGATTCGGGAAGACCTGCAGGAATGGCTGAAGATAATAAATACCGCACTTCTACCATCAGCAAATAGAGCACTAATCCGAAAAGATCAAGCTATGCTACTGGTATCAATAAAGCTTGGGGTACGCATTAATCTGGGAAAACTTTTAGAAACACAAGTGCAAACTTGCGCTAATGAAGAGCACATGTACTACCTATTTGCAATTACTCAGCTATATGCAGACCAGGGAATCCGACAGCATCCATACGATAAAACCTTGAGCGTATTCCCATCAAGAAAAACCATAGAAAAAGAAAGAAAAGGAAGTAACGAAAAAACCATAGCAGTAGGCCTAGAAGAGACGATAGTCAAACATGAAGAAGCGATGCAAAATTATTTGAAGCATGGAACGCAAGTGGCAGAGTAGCAAAGTAGATGGAAGTCTCGCTCTCTTTTATTATGATTTCTATATGTTATTTTCTTTCGCATGCATTTCATGATTAGATGCTTTATTAGGATCATGCATTTAGGAAGTAACTTACTTAATTCCTATGTTATTCTTTAATCCAGTAGCTCTTCTCTTCTGAAAGTCTAGTAAGTGTTTATTATCACAACAATTAAATCTGGCGGAAACATTAGTTCAAGTTGTAGAATTCTTAAGTTCCCTCAGATTCAAACATAGCATTAGAATAATCTCCATCATAAATGATAGAAAGCACCAAAAAATTCGCAAGGAAGCCAAAGAAACTCACAATAGCATAGAGCAATCGCGTCAATAGATAAGTTTGGGGGAACTAAGCCTCACCTTCATTAAGGACAATGAAGATTTTAAGTTTGCGGGTGAGGGTAGCCCAATTTTAAAACTTTTTTTTTAAAAAAAAAACATCAGCCTACTCTGGCAAAAATAAGAAAGTTGTTACTAGCGTATGAGCCCAAGGATACCTTAAATATTCTGTTGTCTACATTAGCGCAAGCTTGAATTCTTTTTCTAAGCGGAATTGTTTGATGCTCAAACGATTTAAGCTAAGAACTATGGAATTTAGTAGATATGAGTGCAACTTGCGAGGAATGCGAAAATCATAACCAAAATCCTCACAAGACACAAGGATTGGAACAGATACCTTCGAAGAGTAAGTTGGGCAAACTTTAAACTAGATGCGATTGCAACACAATGGGTTGAGCATTATGGAGTACTTGCGATGAGGGGTAATTTGTCAGTCATGATAGAGAAGATTTTAAGGTTTAAACTAAATCTTTTGTAAGGTTTGAAAACTGCGGGGAGAATAAAGTTTCTCACTGGAAATAAGACGTGTGTTAAGAATCATGGAATTATACGGGAAAAAGGGTAGAAATGCTGAGTTAATGAAAATAAGCATCTTAAGCGGATAAGCATTACTTGAGAACAAGCAATGATGTAAGTTTGAAGGTGTGATAACTCTCAAAGAGAGCATATTTTAGGCTGCTTAGTTTGCATTATTTTAATATTTAAGTAAAGAATATATACATTCCTAGTGGAAATACGGAGAAATAACTTAGAAAATTAGAATGCATTCATAATGTCACATCAAAAGCATGAATTTGTGCTTTAGTGCAAATCATAAAACAATTGTGCCTAATTAACACTTTTTAGCAGGATTTCGCGCAGCATCGAGGAAAAGACAACAATGTGAATGGTGACCAGATCGCGCAAAGACACAGAACCCAAAGAACGAATTATGTTCGAAAAATTTTCTCTACAAGGAAAGAATTAGAGAATTAGTTATGCAATCAAGGCGGCGACAATCAAATTAATATCGATGAAAATGATGGAATATGCATTGATGATGATTTGTACAGCTCACCTCTACTTATGGATCATGAAATTCAACCCTATAAATACCAAAGCAAGGAGCGAAATTCATTGAGCTGATCGGTTGGCCAAAAGCAGATCGAGGAACTAAAGCCAAAGCTTGAGTCTACTGTAGAGAAGCAAATGGTGGTGTTGTGGGATCTGATGACAAGTGAACTACACACCTTCCGCCGTACCAATTCCATTTACTGTTTTCATTAGGAGTAGTTGTAGTATTTAAACATTTCATAGTCATATTAAAATGGTCTGATTTAAACTTCTATATTGTGTTTATTACTATGATTGTGTTATAGGAGTATATGATGACTACTTATGAATAGATCATGTTATGAGTGTAAGTCATTGAATGTTACACTACTGAATGTTTATATATATACACACCGATTAGCTACCCACGCTGTACCTTGCAAAGAATCGGAAGAGGAATCGCATGTTGACCCAGTTCGATACTTTAGGTTGCATGAATAGTTGTTCATCATTTAAGAAGTTAGGAATAACCTCACTAAAGTGATAATTGTTAGGGAAGCAAGACATTTATTGGCTAGTCCGAGCTTTTAGCCTTTTCTAGAAATACGTAGTTAGCATTACTCATTGCATGCATTAGTATTTTATTTCTGCATTTTCCTTATTTTATTAAACAAAAACCAAACCACTCAACAATATATGCTTATTTACATTTTCACATGACTCTAACTTAAGTGGTATTCGCTATAGACATCAATCTCTGTGGGATCGATAATTAACATATTTATTACTTGCTGCAATTTACGACCGCGTATACTTGCGCATTAGTGATTCCAATTGCATTTCACATAAGAATTAGTTACTGTTCAATATATTACCAATGGAATCGTCTGGCCACCCGAGTCGAGATTTTTGAATTGCAGCACCAAACAAGCCTCTAGCCGAGAGCACCAAGCTAGCTTTATTGCCGCACATCACCAAGCACACACCCTAGCCGAGAGCAGTAACCTTCTCCAAGTTTGTGGTTCCTGCCAAGATCTCCTTACAGCCGAGAACATTGGTAGGATGAGAATCCTAGGCTGCCAAGAACTCATGTCTTCGTTGGTTTGGGTAACCTTCTCAAGCTTTGTTGTATTAAGTCGATTCGGTTCTTGGTTTTGAGTTGTTTAGTTAGTAATCTTTATTTGTGCTTATTATTTATTATTTGCTAGGTTCGTGTTTATTCTGCAACTCAAGGAGCACTTTATTATTGTAGTGATTTCTGCTTGTTTTCTAGGTAAGGATTTCTTACCAGGGTTGTGTGGGCCATACATCACATCTTTGATTGCATCTTTGTTTACCTGTTAACTGATTACGAGAAAGCTTTGTGGATAGGTTGTTCTGTATGTTTGTTGCAAGCATGTTTAGTGGCTAGGTTCTATTTCTCGTTCTGTTTCCAGCTAGCATGTATGTTTCCTATTGACATGTTAGTACCATGCTAGGTTGTTCTTCCAGTATGTATCCCGATGTTTATGATTGAGCTACTAGTATCCTGCTAGGTTGGATGTATCGAGCATGTTTAATCTGTTAGGGACGAGATATGTATTCTTAGATAGAACCTATCAAGTTGTCATCATCCAGAGGTTGAAAGCGAACATAACGTATCTTGTCCCCACAAGTCGGGATCAGTGAGGACTTATTCCCGCCCCCGATAGCCAGGCATGGTCTAGCTCACCACACCGACATAAGCCTAGTTTGTAGCCTGCTATAGTAGAACGCATCACTGGTGCAAGCCTGCCCGAGACGGTTCTTAGCTTCAGGTTGGTGGTATACAGGCTACTACAGTTGAATGTTGAGGACCTTGCACTACTATAGATCAGTGACACCACTTTCGAGTCTTTAGGCATGCGTACCTAGACCGATGTAGTTTGTACAGGTCTCCCATCCTTACACAGTTTTCAGCAGTATGCGGTGTGCGCGCACATGTGTTATGCACCCAGAGGAGAGCTCCCTCGGGCTAATGTTCGTGAGTAGACCACTTCCATTTTTGAGATTAGAGCCAGACACCGGGTACTCTCTCGAGTGTTATAGGAATAGTTCGGTCGAGGGTAAGAGGCCCTCTAGGACATCTATTTGGGATCCGCTTTTGAGTTGGTCATTTGGCCGAGGGAGAAAAACCCTCGAGGATTTCTTTTGGGATTAGTTAAGAGATCCAATCATTAGCTCAGAGGTAGGAGACTTCCAAGGATTCTGGTTAAGCATCGTTAGCTCATGAGCAAAGATTGGGTTGGTAACTGGTTGCATGTATACTAGGATGCTAGATGATTTGATGTTTTGTACTGTACCCCGATTGGGGATTCTTACTGAATGCCTTTGTACTCACCCTTATTTTTCTGTGGTTTTTCAACTAGGTAACTTGGGATAGCACCGGGACGGCTAGCGAAGGAGTTGATTGATGACTCAAAGCGTCCTGAATGGACGCTGGGACCTTTGTTACAAACGTGATTATGAGTAGCGTGATATGATCTCGCGGAACGCAAATCTACATGGTCTGTAGCAAGTAATAAGTAAATTATCGTATTCTTCAAAGACTGAAATTTATTTTGAAGTAATGTTTAGAATTGAAAGTAAATTGCATAAAAGGGTTTTGTTGAAAAGATTTTGGGTTTTCACAAGAAAATTGAATAACTAAACATAATAACAATTTTGATAAGTTAAGGCTAAACTAGCATACTTGTGAGAGTAGTAGCAATGCAATAGCTAGAAACACGCGGTAATGGGACCTATTGTACTACGTTTACAAACTAATACTTTCGTTCAACACTTAGCCCAAATTCCACTATGACTAAGTGTACTTAAGCTCGTGCTACGTACATAATAGTCTCGCATTTATTCCTAAACTTCGATTTAAAATGTTGCGGCCGCAACACTACCTATTAAACAGGCATGATAGACTTAGATCATTCCTCTTCTGATTTGTAATCTAATAGCTTGTGTGGATGGCCAGTCCACTTATTATTTTAATGAAGTTCTGATCTTACATGCTGTAACGGCCCGGAAATTTCATCCCGGTCTTCCCGGGAGGCCTAGGGGCATTTTGGTAATTTTGGGTCTGGCCGACAGGGCCGGTTTTGAAACTGAAAATTTCCGGAATAATTATGAGTCAATTTGAATAGGATCGGGATTTTTGGTGAAAGCATTTGGGCTTAGGAATGAGTAAAATTAAATGAGGAATTAAATAGCGCGTCGAGTGAGATTCGAACCAAGGACGTGTCGCGTGCTAGGCAAGGGGCGCTGCCAGCCGAGCCACTGGGCGTGTTTGTTAATCTACATGCGCGATTTGGTATATATGCCGTGCGCTTGCGATGGGATTTTCATATAAAAGCGAGCTCGCGAAGCTTCTTCTTCCTCGCGATTTCTCCTTCGTTTCTCCTTGGTCGATTGGCGATCTCCGGCGATTTACGCCTTCTCGACTCGAATCGATCGTGGTTGTCTTCCCGGCTCCGAGGTCGATCCTTTTAGGGTTGAAGGTAAATTTTCCTTCCTTTCTTCTTCTCTTCTTCGTTCCAAGCCCCTTCTTAGGGCTTCGTTTCACGCCATGGTGAAGTGATTTTCGGGTGGTTTGTGTGCGGCTAGTGTAGGAAGTTCTCCAACGAAGAATCGCTCGTCGAATCCCCGTGGATCGTTCGATTTCGGGTTGTCTCCTTCGCCCGCTGTTTCGTGCTCTCGTTTCTTTGCAGATGCCGCCGAGTCTCGCCGCGACACACACGCTGCGCGCCCTCGCGCTCGACGCATCGCTCCTTGTATGACATGCCAGCAGTGTCCGTGGCGCGCGCCGAGCCGAGCCGAGCCGAGCGCTAAGCCGAGCCAAGCCGAGCCGAGCCAAGCCGAGCTGAGCCGAGCCGAGCCGAGTGAGAGCCAAGCCGATTTATTTTTATTTTATTTTATTTTGTTTAGATATTGTGTGTAATTGTGTTGTGCTCGTTAGGTTCCCGGTAGCTAGTTCGGGTTCGTTCATGACCTAGGTTTCCGTAAATTCGTCCCCACCAAGGTAAGGATTTCTTACCGGAGTTGTGTGGACCCTGCGATACTATATGTGATTGCTGATTGATTGCTTGTTTGTGTTTATTGACATGTGTAACTAGGTTCTCTAATCTGAATTCCCGATTAGCATGATTTTTCCTGATTTAATTCTCATGTTAATCCATGCTAGGTTGTTCCTTTCTAGCATGCTCGTATCTGTTCCTTGCTTCGTAGTATCATGTTAGGCTCGTTGTATTCTTGTTGAGCACGTATTGGATTTTATGGAATTGTTTTGTCGTTTGCTAGAGGCGAGTTAGAATTGCAGGTAGATAGCATCATCCGGGCCTGATGCATAAAGTACCTTGCATCCATGGCAGGGACGTCGAGCAAGTCATTCCGTCCCTAGACCCCGTGAGGGATTAGCTAACCCAAGCGGTAGGCCCTGCAATCTTGGGTGAGGGTGGCAGACTGTTAAATGCCCCAACGGTCGGGATGATGACTTGGCATTGCCTCGTCCCCGCGGCCGGCATGTCTCTCGGCATGTTTGGCAAGAGCCCCCGATTGCCACTGTTAAGGCAAGGGCGGCTTCTCGGTGTAAGCCTACCACGACGTTCCTTGGCCCCAGGTGCGGTGGTTCAGGCTGACATAGTTTACGTGTCCAGGTCTCACACCCCTATGTCAGTGACACCGATCCAAAGATTTAGTTAGGCGTGGTGACTGGACATGGGCAGCTTGCCTCTAGACCCGGCAACCCCATAGTCTGCGCAGTAGCACGCGTGCACGCTTACGCTCATTACTGATGCCGATTGGAGAGCTCCTCGGGATTGTGAGCGGTGTACCTTTCGTCGACAAAGAGACAAAGCCGAGGCGGGACTTGTTTCTCGTATAGGCGACTTATATATTGGGTGTGTGATGATACTATTCGGACTAAGACCCTAATTGGCATCCGAGGCCCAAGTATGGGCTAAGCTATGTGCTCTATTCGTGTTTATATTCATAGCTTGCATACGCTCATCGAGATGACCATGTATATCGTATTGTACCCGGTTGGGGATTCTTACTAAGTAATTCGTTACTCACCCCATCGTGGTTTTTCCACAGTAACCAAGTTGCGAGACAAGATGGTCAAGGAGGAGCTGTGATCATGGGGCTCAATCATCAAACTACGATTTTGTGTTATGACTCTTTATGTTTTATTTCCCTGAATGCATGTAGCAAGACACTGAGCCCTAGGATGTTTTCTGAATATGTTGTGGATTCCAGCATTATTATATTTAGACATGTTTTGAATGATTTTAAGAAATCTCTGATTTTAAGAGCGCCATCATGCCAACTTCCCGCAGTGTGTGATGTATGTTGTGGCTTGTTGTGGTATCCAGATAGATTCGGATGCCCTGGGACATCGTTCCAGAGGGAGGTAGAGATTGGACTCCCATAGGCCGGTGTGGCCCGGGGCTTGTTGGTTTTCCCTAGTGAGAGGGTGGAGGTGCTTTGCCTTGGAATGCCACTCCAAGAGAGGAGTTAGCTGTGGTTGTGCTGATGTGGATGTTGTGAAGCAGGTCCCCGTGTGGACTAGCCTGGGTAGCTCAAGTGTTGATCTTGAGCCTTGTTAGACTATTTGGTTGCCCAGAGAGTGGTTGCAAAGTTGGTAGCCTCGAGGAGGTTGATGAGGCATCTTTGTGCTTCTTTAAAGTGTTGTTGTTTGCAGCCAGTAAGCCGGAACCTTGTGGTTAAGGGTGCAGCAAGCAGTGTTCCCTTCGGACTAGATCCGTTGGTAGTTTCCTCTGTTGTTTGGTAGAATTGAACACTCTTCTTTTGGTAAGCCGTAGAGTAGGGCTAGTTGCTGCATGTTGACAGAGCCGGCCAGAGTTTGTTGAGCATCATGTGGAGATGCAAGAGTAGGTTGTGAGCCTTCAGCTTGATGAGATGCCTTAGGCATGGTTGTTGGAGTTGAGCCCTTGTATGCCGAGCCAGAGTTCGTGTCACTTGAGGTTGTGACCTTGTTGGCCGCGTTGTAGTAAGATGTGGATTTGGTAGTAGTGGCACTTGAGGTGCATTGGTTGGTGTGCCACTTTGGCACTAAATCTGGTTCAGGCCTGAGTTTGGCATGGGCATAACAGATGGTTCTATGCCGTTCGGAGTTTAACGTACTTCTTTAGCCTTGGATCCATTTATGGTAGTTGCACCTGTGTAGGTCGTGCAAAAAGGGCTAGTTCAGTGGTAATCGAAAGACTTCAAGCGAAAGGATGTTCGAGAGGAGCCGGAGCCTTTTCCCAGTGTTACTGGAGGTTGAATAAGTCAAGTAGGTTGGGAGTTGTGCACACAAGTGTCTTTTGTGTGGTTCGTTCTGTGGCGAGAGTTTCAGATCCATGTAGGGTTTGCTTTGGGGATCTGGTGCTCAGTTCTTGGAAAAGTTGGTGTAACGACCCAGGTTTTTCTTCCCGGTCTTCCAGGTGTGCCCTAGGGGTAATTTGGTAATTTGGTCGGGCCGTCATGGTCGTTTGTGTCTTTTCCAGCTACTAAAATTATTGGATGGTTTTTGTAGGTTTTTGGAGGGGTTTGTGGTTTGGTTTGAGCAAGGTTTGTTGCAAAAGTAAAAATAAAGGAAATTGTGTTGCAGCCGGGGTTTGAACCCGGGTCTCCTGGGAAGCTTGTAGAGAGGTGTGCCAATTGAGCCATTAGGTGCTCTTGTTGCTCTTTCTGCATCACATCTTAGTTAACCTTGGAGTTTGGAGTTTTGGTGCATTTGGTTAAATGAAATAGAATTAGGTTTTTCCATCTTATTCTCCAAAAGCACCTCTTGGCCGCCCAAGCTCTCCATCTCCATAGCCTTGCCGAGTTCTTCATCCTTGCATCTCCTTGGGTTCGATCATCATCATTCGGGTAAGTCTTCGTCTTCTTCATCTTCTCATTTGGGTGTTTGTTGGCGAATGTAAGAAAAAGGGTTGTGTGTGTGTGTGTGTTGTGCGACCGGTGAGAGGAGCAGCCATCATCATCGCCCAGCTCGCCACGCGCCGGTCGGTCGAGCGAGCACTCGTCGTGACGCCCGGATCGGTCGAGCGCCACTGTCGCACGCCCAGATCGGTCGAGCCACTGTCGCGACGCCCGGATCGGTCGAGCCACCCCGCCAGACGCCCGGACACATCCCAAAGACCTCGCCGTCGCCCAAAGCCAGATCGCCGATCGCCGCGACGCCAGAGGTCTCGCCAGCGCCAAAGCGCGTCCGGCCGATCGCTCAGACGCCCTCGCCGTGTCCGCTTGCCGAGCCGCTGCGCGCGCGCGCGCAGGACGCGCTTTACGCCGCGCCGCGCGCGACGCCCGGCGCGCGCGCGCGCGCCGACGCGGCGCCCGCGCCGCGCGCGCCTTCGTCAGACGCGCGCCATAGCGCGTGTCCTCACTTGCCGTGCGGTGCGCGCAGCAGTAGCCATGTCCGTCGTGCCGTGCGGTAATACACACCGGTAGCGTGTCCTCGCAGAGCAGCACAGCGCCGCGGTACTTTGCCTTGCCGAGCGGCTTGCGTGACCCCAAGCTCGTGTGTCGTCGCGCGCGTGAGTTCCGAGCCGAGCTTAACATTTCTATTGTTGTTTAGATATTTTAGATCTTGATTATTGTTGGTTTGCTAGGTTCGCTCGCTAGCTCGGGATTGTTCCGCATGCTTAGGATTTGTGTGTAAAAGTCTTTGACCAAGGTAAGGATTTCTTACCGAGGTTGTGTGGACCTACTGAGTATATTTGTGATTGTTGTTTTGTATGCTGTGTATGATTACTAGCATGTTTAGCCTAGGTGCTCTCGTTCAATTCTCGATGGCATGAACTCTTGTATTGTTTCTCATGTTAGCCCATGCTAGGTTGTTCTATTCTAGCATGTTCGATATCATTCTTGCTTCGTAGTATCATGCTAGGTTCTTTGTATCGATGAGCACGTATTGGATCGCATTGATTGAATCGTTATTATTGTTAAGGTTTAGAATTGAGGTAGATAGAATCATCCGGCCCGATGCATAAAGTATCTTGCATCTATGGCAAGGGCGTTCGAGACGATTCTCCGTCCTTGGACCCCGTGAGGGATTAGCTATCCCAACCGGTAGGCCCCCGCAATCTTGGGTGAGGTGGTGGATCGTTAAATGCCCCAACGGTCGGGATGATGACTTGGCGTTGCCTGCCCCCGGCGATCGACACGTCCTCGGCGTGTTCGTAGTAGCCCTTGATTGCCACTGTTAGGGCAAGGACCGCTTCTGGTGCAAGCCTACCACGGCCGGTTCCTTAGCTCTCAAAGTGCGGTGGTACAGCCGACATAGTTCACGTGTCGAGTCTCACACCCTATGTCGGTGACACCGATCCGGAGATTTAGTTAGGCATGGTGATCGAACACAGGCGGCTTGCCACTAGACCCGGCACCCCCGAGTTTGCGAAGAGCATGCGGTGCGCGCTTACGCTCATTACTGGCGCCGCTGACCGAGAGCTCCTCGGGATCTTGAGCGAGTGCACCTTTCGTGATCGGCGATGAAGCAGCCGAGGCCGGGACTTGTTCCCGTATAGTGCGTTTAGTGTGTTGTGGTTTTTCGGACTAAGACCACGAGATGGCATCCGAGGTCCAAGTGTGGACTTAGCTATGTGCTCCGCTGTGTGTTTGTTCTCATAGCTTGCATACATTCTTCTAGATGATCATGTATATATCGATTGTACCCGGTTGGGGATTCTTCTACTGGGTAATTCGTTACTCACCCTTATTACGTGGTTTTCCACGGGTAATCAAGGCGGAGACAGGATGGTGAAGGAGGAGCTATGATCATGGAACTCTTTGTCATCTACGATTGTTTTATTTTAATTATCATGACTCTTCACTTTTTATTATTTCCCCGAATGCATGTAGACGGGCACAGAGCCCCAGGATGTTTTCTTACGTTTTATGGATTCCAGCATATTGGTACTTGTGGATTGTTTTAATGGTTTAAATAAATCTACGATCGAGTGTGCTTTTAGAAATGTATGTTTTGGTTGTAGAATGTTTCTGTTTTTACTTGGAATCCGAAATGTATTTTTCATAATGTCTTTTATTTTCACTACATGCATTGGGGTAGAGGCCCATTTAGAGCCCCTTTTGGGTCGGGTCTTTACAGTTGGACTCCAGGTGGAGGTTGTAAGGCTTTAGTGAGGTGGTAAGGATACCATGCTCGTAGTGTCAGGTTGTTGCTTAGGTAAGATTTGTTAAGTGGACCTAAGCTTGGTTGGCGGATCTTCTTGTCGATCGTCATGACTAAGAGAGTTGTTCGGATCCTTCCTTGGGTAGGAGTTATGTTGTGGTTGAGGTCTGAGTAGGAGGATGACGCATTCGGTAGCGTTTCGGGTCCTCTTGATTCCCAAGGAGTTGAAGTTGGCCAGCATGGTTGTGTTGCTGGAAAATGGAGTTGTTGTTTGTTCAGGCAGTTGGTTGTAGGCCGTTAGTTGGCAGTGGATGTCGAAGGTTGCCGGAGAACCCTAGGTTGTGGGGAGCCTCTCTAGAGCTCAATCAGGCCCTGATAGTGAGTTTCAGTTGGCAAGTTGAAGTCGTGTAGTTTGTAGCCCTGGGAATTGGTCGCGATCTTGGTAGCCTAGCAAGTTAATATTTGTTTGGAGTAGAGTCCGGATTGGTTCTGGTATGGTGACAAGTTGATGCTTGGTGTTGACCAAGGTGTGGATTGGAATTGCTAGAAGTCAGTTTTGCTCGTGGGGCGAATGGTTCGTGCCCTGTTGATTGTCTTCCGGTTTCCAAGAAATTTGAGAGTTGCCCCGTTGGTATTTGGAGGTTCAGTCCGTGGTGAACCCCTGTTGCTACCCCGTGAGATTTTGATCTTGTTGCTTTAGTGGAGCAAGACAGTGAGTGTATGTGGAGCTCTCTGTCCTTCGGTTTGTCCGTCGTAGGAGCCATTTCTTCTCGGGTTTGGCGATTTGCTACCGTCGGTTTGTTAAGGACTTTTCGCCATAGCCTCGCCCCTCACTCGTCGACGAGGAAGGGTGTCGAGTTTGTTTGGGACGGTAGGTGTGATGAGAGCTTTTCGAGTGCTCAAGCGCAGATTTGACTTCAAAGCACTGGTGTTGGCGATCCGGAGGGGACAGTGGTTTCGTGGTTTACGCTGATGCTTCCAAGTTCGGGTTGGGGTGTGTGTTGATGCAAAGACGGGAAGGTCATTGCTTATGCTTCCCGTCGGTGAAGCCATATGAGCGAGAACTATCCGACTCATGATATGGAGTTGGCGCGAGTGGTGTTTGCAATCAAGATTTGGAGGCATTATCTCGTATGGTGAGTGGATCCGTAAGTTTACCGATCACCGAGCCTCAAGTATCTGTTTACTCGTAGAAGGAGTGAATATGAGGCGAGAGGAGATGGTTAGAGTTAGTGAAAGATTATGATGCGAGATTCTGTACCATCCGGTAAAGCCAATGTTGTAGCCGATGCTCTCGAGTAGGAAGACGTCGCGACCGCGGTGTTGTTGAGTTCCCACCAGATTACGGAGAGAGTTCGAGCGGCCGAGATTGCAGTGTTGTTGGGTGAAATTATTGCGAGAATAGCTCGATTGATGATTCGACCATCGATTAGACAGCGGATTATTGATAGTCACCGAGTGACCCCGCACTTAAGAGATTGTTTGACAGAGTTAGTGCCGACGGAGATTTTGATTTCGTATATTCACCACGACAGTGGTGATTTTGACGGAGGAGGCCGCTGTGTGTGTTCGGATGTTGCGCAGATTGCGAGCGAGTTGCTCTCAGAGGCCCACGATTCTCCGTTTGCTTGGCACCCGGGGTACCAAGATGTATCGAGATCTTAAGCGACGACATTCGGTGGATGGGTATGAAAAGAGATGTTGCGGAGTTTGTCGATCGATGTCTCACTTGTCGCCAAGTGAAGGCACCCAGCAGAGACCACCCAGTTTATTGTTGCGTACCACGAGTGTGCCTCGGTGGAAATGGGAAGAGATCTCCATGGACTTTATTTCTGGTTTGCCGAGGACTCCGAGGAAGTTCTCTCAAATTTGGGTGATAGTCGACCGATTGACTAAGAGCGCACACTTCATTCCCGGTAGAGACACTTATACCGTGGAACAAAGGCGCAGATTGTTTTTGGAGCAGATCATTCGTTATCACGGTGTGCCTGTGAGGATCGTATCTGACCGTGATTCGAGGTTCACTTCTCGTTTCTGGAGAGCGCTCCAGAAGGGTTTAGGCACTAAGTGCGATTTCAAAGATGACTTTTCACCCTCGAGGCCGATGGATGGATCGGAGAGGGTGAACCGCATTCTCAAGATATGTTGAGGGCTTGTGTGTTGGATTTCCGGGCATTTGGGACCGATGATCTCATTTCGATGGAGTTTGCATCTAACCACGATTATCGATCGGCGATTCGGATGGCTCCATTCGAGGCTTTGTATGGTAAGCGTTGCCGATCTCCCGTGGTTCGGGAAGAGGTTGGTGATAGGCGTGTTTTGGGTTCCGCGTTCTTTGCAGCTTGACCAATGGTGCCGTGCGAAGATTAGAGCTCGTATGTTGACAAATTTCGGAGAGCAGATAGAAGAGTTACGACGATGTTCGGCGTCGGGATTTGGAGTTTGAGGTTGGTCAGCATGTATTTCTAAAGGTCGCACCGATGCGAGGTGTTTTGAGGTTTGGCAAGCGTGGAAAGCTGAGTCCCCGTTTTGTTGGTCCATTTGAGATTCGGAGAGGATTGGCAGAGTCGCTTATCGGTTGGCCCTACCTCCGTCATTATCGGTGGTGCAGTGTTTTTCATGTTTCGATGTTGAGGCAAGACGCGTGCGGACCCATCACACATTGTGGATTTTGAGCCTTTGCGGTGAATGAGGAGTTGAGCTTCGAGGAAAAACCAGTGGGGATTCTTGCTTTTGAGACAAAGACAGTGCGTAATCGTGAAATCCGGCTGGTAAAGGTTCAGTGGAGGAGTCAGAGTTCAGAGGAAGCCACTTGGGAGCGGGAGGATGAGATGAGATTGCATTATCCCGAGTCGTGTTTCAATCTTAAGTGACTTTCGAGGACGAAAGTCTTATAAGGGGGAGTATTGTAATGACCCGAAATTTCATCCCGATCTTCGGGAGGCAGGGGCATTTTCGAGGACGAAAGTCTTATAAGGGGGAGTATTGTAACACCCAGAAATTTCATCCGGTCTTCGGGAGGCCCAGGGCATTTTGGTAATTTTGGGTCGGGCCGACAGGTTTGGTTTTGAAATTGAAAATTTCCGAAATAATTATGAGTCAATTTGAATAGGATTGGGATTTTTGGTGAAGGCATTTGGGCTTGGGAATGAGTAAAATTAAATGAGGAATTAAATAGCGCGTCGAGTGAGATTCGAACCAGGACGTGTCGCGTGCTAGGCAAGGCGCGCCAGTGAGCCATCGGGCGTGTTTGTTAATCTATGCGCGCGATTTGGTATATATGCCGTCTTGTGATGGGATTTTCATATAAAAGCGAGCTCGCCGAAGCTTCTTCTTCCTCGCGATTTCTCCTTCGTTTCTCCTTCGACCGACTGGCGATCTCCGGCGATTTCTGCCTTCTCCAGCTCCGAATCGATCGTGGTTGTCTTCCTTAGCTCTGAGGTCGATCCTTTTAGGGTTGAAGGTAAATTTTCCTTCCTTTCTTCTTCTTCTTCGCTCCGAGAGCCCCTTCTTAGGGCTTCGTTTCACGCCATGGTGAAGTGATTTTCCGGGTGGTTTGTGTGCGGCTAGTGTAGGGAAGTTCTAAAACGAAGAATCGCTCGTCGAATCCCCGTGGATCGTTCGATTTGGGTTGTCTCCTTCGCCACTGTTTGCGTGCTCGTTCTTTGCTGCAGATCTCGTAGAGTCTCGCCAAGACGCTGCGCGCGCGCCCTCGCTCTCTACATCGCTCGCTGTGTGAGCGACCCAGTGGCCGTGTCCGTGCGCCTACCGAGCCGAGCCGCCAAGCCGAGCCAAGCCGAGCCGAGCCAAGCCGAGCCGAGCCGAGCCGAGTGAGAGCCAAGCCGAATTATTTTTATTTTATTTTATTTTGTTTAGATATTGTGTGTAATTGTGTTGTGCTCGTTAGGTTCCCGGTAGCTAGTTCGGGTTCATTCGCAGCCTAGGTTTCCGTAAATTCGTCCCCGACCAAGGTAAGGATTTCTTACCGGAGTTGTGTGGACCCTGCGATATTATATGTGATTGCTGATTGATTGCTTGTTTGTGTTTATTGACATGTGTAACTAGGTTCTCTAATCTGAATTCCCGATTAGCATGATTTTTCCTGATTTAATTCTCATGTTAATCCATGCTAGGCTGTTCCTTTCTAGCATGCTCGTATCTGTTCCTTGCTTCGTAGTATCATGCTAGGCTCGTTGTATTCTTGTTGAGCACGTATTGGATTTTATGGAATTGTTTGTTGTTTGCTAGGGCAGGTTAGAATTGCAGGTAGATAGCATCATCCGGGCCTAATGCATAAAGTACCTTGCATCCATGGTAGGGACGTCGAGCAAGTCATTCCGTCCCTGGACCCCGTGAGGGATTAGCTAACCCAAGCGGTAGGCCCTGCAATCTTGGGTGAGGGTGGCAGACTGTTAAATGCCCCAACGGTCGGGATGATGACTTGGCATTGCCTCGCCCCGGCGGCCGGCGCATGTCCTCGGCATGTTTGGCAAGAGCCCCGATTGCCACTGTTAAGGCAAGGACGGCTTCTCGGTGTAAGCCTACCACGACCGTTCCTTGGCCCCAGTGCGGTGGTTCAGCCGACATAGTTTACGTGTCCGAGTCTCACACCCTATGTCGGTGACACCGATCCAAAGATTTAGTTAGGCGTGGTGGATTGGATATGGGCGGCTTGCCTCCGCACTCGCACGACAACCCCATAGTTCGCAAAGAGCACGCGGTGCACGCTTACGCTCATTACAGCACGATCGAGAGCTCCTCGGGATTGTGAGCCAGTGTACCTTTCGTCGACGAGAGGCAGCCGAGGCCGGGACTTGTTTCTCGTATAGGGGCGACTTATATATTGGATCGTGTGATGATACTATTCGGACTAAGACCCTAATTGGCATCCGAGGCCCAAGTATGGGCTAAGCTATGTGCTCTATTCTGTGTTTATATTCATAGCTTGCATACGCTCATCGAGATGACCATGTATATCGTATTGTACCCCGGTTGGGATTCTTCTTGAGTAATTCGTTACTCACCCCATCGTGGTTTTTCCACAGTAACCAAGTTATGCGAGACAAGATGGCTGAAGGAGGAGCTGTGATCATGGGGCTCAATCATCAAACTCTGATTTTGTGTTATGACTCTTTATGTTTTATTTTCCCCTGAATGCATGTAGCCGGGCACGGAGCCCTAGGATGTTTTCTGAATATGTTGTGGATTCCAGCATTATTATATTTAGACATGTTTTGAATGATTTTAAGAAATCTCTGATCGGAGTATACTTTGGAAATGTATTTATCTTGGAACAGGTGCTTGGAAACAGGGACAGGTTCCAGGGAAATTGTTTAGTTTTTAAAGGGGTTATTTTGAATATTTTGTTTTAATTGGAATCCGAAATCATGTCTGTTTAAATGTCCTTTATTTTGATTGCATGCATTGGGGTAAGGGCCCATTTAGTGCCCCATTCGGGTCGGTCCCTTACACATGCTCTAGATTGACCCTTCCTAATTCTCTCTATGACATGCTACTATCACTCACGTTCCCCCAATTTCACCTTACGAAAATTAGTTTATAATAACAACAAAGAACACATGTAAAGACCCGACCCGAAAGAGGTCCTAAACTAGGCCTTTACCTCAATGCATGCTTTTAAAATTCAATTATAATATGCAAGATTGTTATCCAGATTCTGAGAAAACTAAAAAACTTGTAAACATTCAAGAAATAATCAATTACAAAATGTTCTGAAACCTATCCCTGTTTCCAGGCACCTGTTCCAAGCTAAAAGCAGTTTAAACCATACACTGATCAGAGATTTATTCAAAACATTCAAAACCCCAACAGTTTACAACAGTGCCAGAATCCGGAAATAATCAGAAAACATCCTAAGGGTTCTGTGCCCAACTACATGCATTCAGAGGACTAAACCAAAAACATAAACATAAACTCAGAGTTAAAAGACAGCAGGTTTTCCAAGATCTGCAGCTCCTCCTTCAGCCATCCTGTCTCGCGCCCTGATTACCTGTGGAAAACCACAAAATAAGGGTGAGTAACGAATTACTCAGTAAGAATCCCCAACATGGGTACAATACGATATAACTGGTCATCTAGCAGAAAGTATGCAAGCTATGAATACAACACAGAAAAGAGCATATCACCTTATTCCATACATAAATACCACGGATGCCATTTTACGGTCTTACTCTGAAAAACTACAACACATCTCGATACTCTACGATAAACTAATCTCGGCCTCAGCTTTTCTACTACTGTCGATACGAAAGGTGCACTGAACTCAAGATCCCGAAGAGCTCTCCAGTCGGCGCTGTAATGAGCTTGTGCGGGCACCGCATGCTGCTGCAAACCGGGAGGTGCTGGGTCTAGGGCATGCTGCCCTGTCCAGTACGCATGCCTAAAAGAATCTCTGAATCGGTGTCACTGAACATAGTGGTGTGAGACCAGGACACTATGACTATGTCAGCCTGTACCACCGCACTTGAGGCTAAGAAACCGGTCGTCGTAGGCTTACACCAGGAACCGGTCCTTGCCCTATCAGGTGGCAATCAAGGGCTACTGCCGATACGCTAAGGTAGTGTCGACTGCAGGAGACAAGGCAATGCCTCGTCATTCCCCCGACCGTTGGGGCATGTAACAGTCTGCCACCCTCACCCAAGATTGCATTGGGTTGTCGTTAAGGTTAGCTAAACCCTAACGACGGATCAGGGACGGAGTACTGCCTCGCACTTCCCTGCCACGGATACAAGTTACGTTATGCATCCTCGCCCGGATGATGCTACCTATCAGAACTCTAAGCTATAAACATCTAACAGCAAACATACTAACACGTGCTCAGCAGAACAATGAACCTAGCATGATACAACGAAGCAAGAACAGATAACGAACATGCCAGAATAGAGCAACCTAGCATGGAACTAACATGAGAAATAACACGAGAATCATGCGGTCGAATTCGAGCGAGCACCTATCCACTAACATGCTGATAAACATAAACATACATACAATCAACAATCACAGAAAATATCGCAGGGCCCACACAACTTCAATAAGAAATCCTTACTTGGGTCGAAAGGCAAACAACACACAAGAAGATCCTAAGCTGCAACCGAACCCGAGCTAGCTATCGGGAACCTAACAAACAAACAACAAACATCACAATCCATAGGCCTTAGGTAAAAATACAAACAGAACAAGGCTCGGGGCTGGCGCACGAAAGGACAGGCTGCAAGGCAAACAGCTCGGCTACGGCGTGCGGGACAAGCCGCTGCTGCGCGCGTGGCGAGGGCTACAACCGGTCTTTGGGTGTCAGAGAGGCGCGCGGCGGCTCGGCGCTGGGCGCGGCGGCAGCGCGCGTGGCGTGGCTGCCGACGCGGCAGACGCGCGCGCTCGGGCATTGCTGGGTTGCTTGGCCGCGAGTCCAGGCTAGTCGCGACGACGGCGCGGCGCGTCGCTTCGCGTCGCGAAGGCGCGATCGCGGGCGTGCGGGAGATCGCGACAGGGGCTGCGATTGGGCGATGGGCTAGGCTTATTTCGCTGCAGCCGGGCGAGCGAACCGCAGGAGCCGCTCGATGAGAGGTCGCGATGCAGCGCATTTGAGCGATCGAGGTCGCTTTCGGTGAGGCGACGGTCTTTGCGAAGCCGCTCTCATACCGCAACAAACACAAAACCAACACTTAATCCTTTCCTTTCTCTCGGCCAGCAAGATCAACACCAAAAAGACCAAAACAAACCTCTTAGCCAATGGATATGCAACCAACAACAAGAAGGAGAGATCGAGGAACGAGGAATGCTTACCCGGAACGAACGAAACGAAGGAGCTTCCGGCCTGGAATCGCAGGACAAGAGAGCTTAGAGAGGATGGGTGCGACAAAGTGATTTGGAGAAGGAGAAAAGAGAAAAACCTATTTCTTTTCTTTTTAATCAAACTCACTTAAGACCCGAAAACCAAGTCAAATTAAGATAACCTGCGGAATGAGTATCAATGACTTCCTGTGGCTCGACTGGCAGAACCTCATCGCTAACTTCCTAGCCACCCGGGCTTGAATCCCACTTGAAGCATTTTTTATTCCGGCAAAATTCTTTTTTTATTTTTGCAACTCTCAACACCCAAACTCAACCAGAAAGCATCCAAACCCTATATTTGAACATCCAAGAATATAAACACCTGAGAAAGACAGAAACAGCCCTAACGGCCAGATCAAATTACCAAAATACCCTTAGGACATACTTGGAAGACCGGGATGAAAACCTAGGCCGTTACAACACAATGAAGCAAACATCATAGATTTATACTGCTAAATTAAAATAAGTCTAACAATACGTCTTAACAAAATAAAATAAAATAACAACAGTAAAGTGTAGCGTAGATCGATTCTCTATAGTTCTCCAAGAAGTAAAACAGGGCAAGATCCCACTGGCCTTCTCAATTACATCATGTCCCTTTTATAGAGTTAGGTCGTCGAGCCTCCGAAGGTTTCAGAATGGTGAGAATCAATTTGCATGAAGGTCTCTCCTTTTTAATTTCTTGCCATATGTGTTTGATTTGTCTAAGGCAGGAATCCTGTGATTTCAGCAATCTGTCTCTTAATTTTCTGGTTAGTCAACTTCTCGCTGGCAAATTCTTCCTTCCTTATTTACTTGTAGTGCGATTGGCCTTGATCTTTCGAGCTTAAGTACTCGCACTCGTGCCTTTTGATTTCCTTTGTAGTAATGCTTCCCTAACGCTGATCCTACGAAATAGAAATATTCATTAGTTTCTACGACTTTAATGCTATATGTGCTTCTTTCATCTCTATTTTGCATGATTCTCGATATTTAGCATTCAACTCCGCTAATGCACAACATCAGCAAATTACACTTTAAAACGTGCACTTTTGTCCTTTCGGACGCTTGATTTGAATTGAATAACACGCAATATGATCCAAATTTAGGCTGAAATCTAACTCTATTCTAGAGTCATCAATTGATCATGGGAGCTGCCGACACTCTAACTGTGTTTATATTTCCATTTGATTCAGCATGTAGTTGGACACGGAGTCCATAGGATGATTTACATTAGTTGTTTTAAACTTTTTATAAATGTTTGAATAAAATTACTGGCCAGGATCTTTGTTAAATGTTTTTCTAACAAGTTCATGTTTTGATACTTTTAATGAGAAGTAATTTACATGAACAGAAATGCCTTATATGGTTTTAAATGCTTTTACGTTCATGCATGCTGAGTAAGAACCAAATTTAGGACCATTTTGGGTCGGGTTCTTACAGTTGGTATCAGAGAACAGAGTCATAGATTCTGTAGTCTAACCAGCTTTATAAGTTGTTTGTCCCCATGATAATCAGCACTCCAATAGCCGTCAGGTTTGTCAAAGTTCTTTGTTTAAGGGTTTTTTTATTACGGTACTGCATCTAGTATACATGTGTTACCTGTTGTTGGTAGTGAGACTCCAAGTGTGGACTAGCTCTTTATGTTTTGTGTAGATTGTCAGTATGTAGGTCGCACGTTGAGGAGCAGGGACGATTGTTATTGCCAACCGAGGAGTTAGAGTTGAGCTTGTTGTTGATGAGACCACGTCTAGGGTTGACCAGACCTGCAGGCCACCTTGGCCCCGACAGTTGAGTTACCGAGATAGGGGGTAGAGGCCACCATGCCTTAGAGCGAGACTCTAGGAGCAGAGTTTGCTTCAGCCATGAGAGAGATGATGGCAGGTCTTTTAGCTAAATAGAGAGCTAAAACTCAGGCGTAGCTTGCAGCGTAGAGAGAATAGTCTCAGGCATAGATAGCCCAGCTGACACAATTGATTCAACAAATAACCCCAGTAGCCCAGTGATCCCTCGGGGCGGGTAGGAGCTTGTTGTTGAGGAGGATGTTGTAGATGGAGCCGTCGAGTACGGCAAATGGCTCAAAGACTTTTGTAAGTGGTTGGCAGGATGAAGTACATTTTTTGGGTTATGAGCTGTCTAGATGTTCAAAGACCGAGATGTGCCACTCATGTACCAACTGAAACAACAATTTGGTAGTGGGAGTTCGCCGATAGAGGCAGACCAACAGGGTCTCCACCAGCCACTTGGGAGTTCTTTATAATAGAGTCTCGGACTAAGCGCATTAGTAAAGAGGCTCCGCAGGAGATGGTGGAGGCCTTCTCAAACCTGAAACAGGGGACTGACACTATGGCTAGTTATGCGAAAAAGTTTCATGAGTACAGTTACTTCGCTCCTGAGTTGATAGCCACAAAGAAGCTTAAGATTAAGAAGTTCGTGGCTAGTTAAGAAAGGAGGTACAAACATGTAACAGCCCAAGTTTTCCTTTCGGTTCTTCAGGTATGTTTAGTTGCTTTCCAGCTTTGCTTGGGCTGTTAGGGCTTCTTGAGCCTTCAGGGCATTTTGGTCATTTTACCCTCTAGGGGTATTTTGGTCATTTTGTCCTCCGAGTTGTTCTCACAGTTACTCAGGGTTTCAGGAATGTCTGTGTTGGTTTTGGACTTCAGTTTTCCTCCGGTTTTGGTTTCCAGGGCAAGAGCTCCATTTTAGGAAAGTTTTGTGGTCTACCGGGTGAATGGAGATAATTAAAAATAATTTGTGTTTGAGCTAGGATTTGATCCTTGGTGTGTGGTGGTCGAAATTGGAGACTTGTAGAGAGGAAAATAAATTGTTTTAAAAAGATGTTGGAGTTGGGACTCGAAGGGGGGATTTTTAGGGAATTTTAATTAAACAAAAATAGGAGAATTTGGACTAGGGTTCCATCTCTTTCTCCTCCCCCCTCTTGGCCGATTTCCTCATGCTCTCTTCCCCTCTTCTTGGCCGAACTTGCAAGCTCCCAAATTCTCTCCATCTCCATTGCTTCCAACTTCAAGGTTTTCAAGTGTAGTTCATCTCCTCCTCCATTGTTTCTCCAAGGTAAGCTTTTCTTTTCAAAATCCAATTCTCCTCTCTTCCTTTTGCCATGGCCGAAACTAACTTATCATGGGGAGATTGTGATTTTTCTTCTTCTCTTCTTGTAGATCTGAGAGGCTTGTTTGGGATAAAGGATAATTGTGCTTGTCCTTGCTTGTGGGAAATCCGAACTCAACTTCCTTCTCCAACCTCCATAGCCGAGAGCTTCAAGGTAAGAATAATGGTGTTTTTGTTGTGTTCGACTTATGGTTTGGATAAACCTAACTTGCTTCTCTTCCTTGTGCAAATCCAAACCCTAGCCGAATTGCCCCTTGTTTGTGCTTGTTTTTTTCTTGTAGTGGTCATTAAAAGAGGTTGGAATCTCCAAATACTTAAGGTATTGTTCCACTTGACCAACCTGAAGCCGGTTAACAATCAAATCAATCTCTGCCTGACTTGAGTAAGGACTAAAAACAATAGTTGACTTGTCAAAATTCACCTCTTGCCCTGTAATCTAAGAGTAAGATTGTAGAGCCTCACAAACAGCCAAAGCTTCAACTAGAGATGTCCACGAGTGGGGCAGGGTAGGGGAATGGCTTCTCCATCCCCGTTGCCGGAAAAATTACCATATTTTTTCTCGGGGATCTGGGCCCCACGAGGATTTTTTACATTTTTTTAATATTTTTTTGGACAATACTTTTAAATAATTAGATTTTCTTATAAAATATTTAATATTCCAACTTTAATGTTAATTATTAAAGAAAAATACTCATAAACATAGATAATTTCATCAACAATTTTTTTTTATTTGAAAATGAAAGGGGTAAAGTATAAAAAAAAATATTAAAGAAAAATAAACACGGCGAGGATCGGGGACGGGGAATACATTTCCCATCCCTGACCCCAATTAGCACACGGGGAATTCCCCCCCCCGCCCCGCCCTCTTGCCTAACTAGGGATTCCCTGCCCCGTTAAGGGCGAGTCCCCGCAGGGACCCGGCTCTGCGGGGAAAATGGTCACCTCGAGCTTCAACCTCCTTTGCTTGGAAAAAAAGAAGACAATCATCTACGAATAAAAGGTGAGAAATAGTAGACGCGCGATGAGCCACCTTAATACCAGTTATAGAACGATAAGCTTCAAAGAGTTCAAAATACAAGATAACCTCTCCGAACACAACAAAAATAAATAGGGAGACAGTGGATCACCTTGCCTTAACCCTCTCGAAGGAGTCGCCTTACCGGACTGAGCCACATTAATATTAAAAGTATACTGAACCGTTGTAACACACCACATAATTAGTTCCACAAAAACAACATCAAATCGTAAAGCCAACACGAATTTCTCCAAAAAAAAAAACCCCACTCACCACTATCGTAGGCTTTGCTCATATATAATTTCAACAAAGTCATTCCTTGTCTTCCCAACTTTCTACCCATTAAATTACGAAGACACTCAAACCCAAACCCAAGGAGGGCATTGTGAGAGATACTTCTACGAGGGACCAAGAGCTAGCATTGGCGTGAGAGTTAAACCCAAATAATTTAGAAAGAAGCCCCAAGTCACGAATACCATAGTGCAAAAGAGGCAAAATGACATTGTTCATTATATTCTAGGGTTCGTGCCTGGTCTGTAATTTAATAAATTTCCAAAACCCTTCTAATCCCCTCTATGCACTTCCCGTTTTCTAAACTTTCTTCTTTCTGGAAGCAAACCCATTCCGAGTCTCCACTCCACTTCCCTGACCCTCCATTTTCACAAATCCCTTCATTTCCGTTGAAATTATCTGTGCCCTTTACAGTCCGGCTTGTTAAATTCCTTCAATGAGCAGCTGGAAGAGTTTTCTTCTCCGGATTGGGGACAAATCCCCCGAATATGGCGCCTCCTCCGACTTCAAAGACCATATTGTTCGCCTCTCTCTAATCTGTCTTTCATTTGTACTCAAGTATTCGACCACTGGTCGTTGATTTTTATCTGGGTTTTTCAGGAAACTTGTTTTGGTGCGATTCGGCGGGAGCTGGATCACTATGGAGATGAAGTCTTGCCTGTATTTTTTCGATTATTCTCATTTTTTTCTCTGTAGTTTATCTGGGTGTTGATTAAAATTGCAGTCTTTGTATTCGATGGAATTAAACTGGTTAAATTACTTTAGTGGATTTTTGTTGATTTTTTATTCTTTATTTTAAATTTTACTTTTATATGCATGAGGGTTCGGGCCTACTTATGTATTCTCACTAGACATACCGCCTTCTCCCCTAGGGGTGGCGCAATGGTTGTGCACCTGGGTTTTGGGGATGTGATGAAGCGGGTGTGAGAATTCATTTCCCAGATTACCCTCAATTTTACTTCTTGTCCTACAATGTATTTTGGTGCCACACTATAGGGACGGACTAGTAGTGCCACAAATTTAGTTGAGCAAACTCCAAGTTTCCAAGTCATAAGAAAAAAAAAAACAAAATCTAGACATACGACCTTACCTACAATATTTGGATGTCAACGAAAATTTGTAGAAAATTAATTCTTAGGTAGATAATCACCATATTTTCAATTCATCACCTCTTGGTTCCCAAAACTCTCTTGATCACTAAGCTAACTCCTTGAATTACTATATTGTATTACGCATGATAGTTGTATCCCTTTTGAGTTGTGTCTATGTCTAACTTCTCGATGCTTGTGGTACTTACATTGTTTTCTCTTTTCCCGTCTGACAGTTCCTTCTGCAATGTGTTGAACAATTGCCTCACAAGATTCCTTTTTACGGGTCATTGGTAAAGTACATTACATCCTTCAGACCTCCCGTGGATATCTTTCCTTTAAAACTTTGTCTTGAGTTTTTCAGCTTTGTGTTTGGTTTAATGTTTAGCAGCAATAAGACTTGAAAATATTTCATGGTAGTATACACTACAAATAGTTTTCAATGATGGTTCTATGTCTATCTTGTTGTGCTTACAGATTGGATTAATCAATTTGGAAAATGAAGACTTCGTGAAGAAAATTGTGGAGCAAACTCACACAAATTTTCAGGTTAGCGATTCTGCATATCAAACGGTCAAGGCGATTTTATTTCTTGCGCCTTTTGGACTTTCTGCGAGTTTCTTCATTTTTTAAACTCCTCTCATGTCCCCAACCACACATCCTCCCAAAATTTGTTCCAATCGCCTCAAGGATTAGGAGTCAAATCACACTTTTAGGGCGAGAGGCAACAAAGAGACATCGCCATTGTCTTAATGAAGTGTAGTAATTACCTTAAGGACTAGGAGCAATTTTACTATTCAAATTTGACTCCTATCCTTACTATTGAAATTTCATTGGCATATTTGACTTGTTTGACTTCTATCCTTACTATTCAAATTTCAATTATTTTATCTACCTTACCCTTGGTTCTTTCTCAGGATGCCTTAAACTCTGGAAACTGCCACAAGATCCGGATTTTGATACGTTTTCTAACCGCATTGGTATGCTTGGTTTTGCTATTAACGATATATTGTTTATGACTGAATTATTATTATTTTTTATAATTGGGTTCCCAAGGGGTGACACAGTGGTTGAAGACTTGAGTTTTGAAGGTATGCTCTCCTCAAGGTCTTAGATTCGACACTCACTTGTGACATTACTCCATCGTTGTCTTCGATGCTTAGCCTAGGGACGGGCATGATTACCCTTGTTTTAAAAAAAACATTTTTTATAATTGGAAACCCTAACCTATTATAGTTTCTTTTGTGATCTTAAGTGTCCTTTATATATTTTTTTTTGTCTTACGCAGATGAGCAGTAAAAACCTGCTGCCCACTTCTCTAGTTGTTGTTTTTGAAACCTTATTATCTTCAGCTGCCACAACAGTGGATGAAGAGAAGGGAAATCCTGCATGGCAGGCACGTGCTGACTTTTACATAACTTGCATCTTATCCTGTTTTCCCTGGGGAGGAGCTGAACTGGCTGAGGTATTATTGTTTTTCTGTGAATATTTTCTTTACTTTGTGGACCATATTTCTGAAAATTGTTATTGCATCTTTTTATGAATTGGAGTTTTATCCTTGGTTAGATAACTGGGTGGGGACATCTTTCTCAACACCATTGTCTACTTCTTGTTATTAATTGGATTTTTATCCTAGGTTAGAACTTTGGCCCTGATTTGACATACTTCAACAGGTCCAACTACTTAACAAACCTTTTTTCTTCTGATGTTTAATTTTGTATGTTATTAGAATATCTTTTTAATAATGTACAACATCGAGGACACTGTGGCTTAAGATATTGAAGTCTTATTTGATACCGTGTTTTCAAAGTTCAAGGCGAGGCAACACTTCCTCAATTACTTCAAGGTGAGATGTTGCGAAAAGGCAAGATCCAAGTGAACTGAGGCACAATGAATAAATGTGTAACATTTTTTTGCAAAGAAAATAAATGTGTAACTAAATAATATGAAGATAACGTCTCCAAGGGGTAGCATAGTAGTTGAAGGCTTGAGCTTTGAAGGTGTGCTACCCTCAAGGTTCCAAGTTCGAGATTTACCTGTGAAATTAATTTGTAGACATCTTCCGTGTCTCCATTCCTTCAATGTCTTAAAGTGTCTGGCCTAGGGACGAGTGTGATTACCCCAGGTATAGTGGAGCGAAGCTCCGATTTCTCGGTTTCAAAAAAAAAAAAATGAAGAAAACAAAATTGGAATAGAAAATAAAATTCTAATAAAGAAAACGGATTTTTTGAATTAAAAGGTGAGGCTATAAGATTTGGAAGAATAAGTGTTGTATATTCAATTTTTCTTTAAAAATAACTGAGTATGCTAAAAGTTACAATAATCCATCATTGTAATAGAAAAAAGGGCGCACGTCTTCGCTTGAGGCAAAGGTGACACCAGGAGAAAAATAGAGAGTGCCCGATTGAAGGCGCTTGCTTCGGCTTCTTGAGGCACCATATAACATATGTGCATCGCCTCTCGCCATAGACGACGAAAATCGATCACTTTGAAAACACTAGTATTATGATATACTCACTTTTGTAATTTGTATTTGATTCCATACAAATTACGAAGGTGACGCGAGGAAAAGAATAACGAGTGCCTGATTGAAGGTGCAATACTACATGTGTGCATTACCTCTCGCCATAGGCGACAAAAGCCGATCTCCTTGAAAATATTGGTATTATGATATGCTTACTTTTATAATTTGTATTCAATTCAATGCTTCTTGTTTCATGGTTTCCTAGAAGAAAATGCTTCAACTTTCCGCAATTTTAATTTGGGCCATATAAATCGCCATTCGTGGACTTTTGTTAATCAGTTGTCTTCACTTGCAGATTTTGATAGGGTTATCGAAATTCTTCTCCTTCGTTGCACAACCCTTGAATATTTTTACTTTGATAAGAAATTGGTTGTTTTCCTATAATTGTTCTAAAAGAATTATTTAGAACCCCATTACAACGCACCTAAAATGAAGATCGAACGTGCAAACTCTTAGAGGAATAAAAAATGTTTTTAACTGTAGAGCTATACTCTTGTTGGCTAAAGAGCCTTCTATCACTGATACCTCACTTTTGTATGCAGCAAGTTCCCGAAGAGCTCGAGAGAGTTATGGTTGGAGTAGAAGCTTACTTAAGCATCCGAAGGCATACCTTAGACACTGGTTTATCCTTTTTTGAGGACGATGGCGAAGTTGAGAAAACTCTTAACGAGAAGGTATGATTTCAGTGGTTGTTGTAGTTCTTTATCAGCAAAGTTTTTCTACTGTTTCCTATCAAAATTTTTAAAAAAAGTTTTTCTAGTTATTGGAAATCTTTTTCAGGTTGAATATATGTATTTATGCATATTATACACACACATATTTATAGATACATACATCAATGTGTGTGTGGGGCAACCCAATAGTATATCTATCACGGTGTCCAATCTGTGATGTCATAGTAAAAATCTGTGTTATTTCAATATTCTGCCTTATGATTGGAACTGAAAACAATTAGTCAATAATGATTTTGTTCTAAAAGTTTTTTTTTAATCTGTGAGTGTTTGAGTCAATTTACACACATTTCGACTATTCTCATGGATCATACTGCCTGACCATACGACATTTGGATGTCAAAAAAATCCATAATTTTCCTTGGTAGGTGACCACCATGGATTGAACCCATAATAATCTTTTGGATTCCCAAGGCCTTCTTTGACTACTAGGCCAACCTTTGTTTTAAAAAAGTTACTAAGGATTTCTTTGTTTTTCATCTATTTTCTAACACACTTTCAAAATCATAAGCTTAATGTCTTTTAAAAAGAGCAAAAAAATCTCTCTATTTTTTTTTTCAAATTTAGAAGATTTGGAAAGAAAAATATTAGACGAGAAAAAAAAAATGAAAGGATTGTTCATAAATAAGTTTTATATTTATAATCCTTTGTTAACTGGGAATTAAATATATCTGCCAAGTTATGTTCAATTTCATTAAATAGGTAATCCTTACCCAAGAAATGAAACAAACAAGGGAAAGATATAAATCAAATAAATCAACAATATCTGATCTCCCCTTTTTTTTGCATAGTTTGACTTTTGATTAATATAAGTTGGGAGCTTTCTCTATACCCTTTTCTATCATTTTGTTCTTTTATTCTTTTTCGTATGAAAACTTGGTTTATCACAAGCAAATAGTAATTAAGAAGTTGAGAATTAAAAGAAATGAAACATTTGATAACTGGATTAAGCTATTCTATGGGACTTAGGACGCGATGTCTAACATGTGAACTACTCACTCAAGATTAACGACCCCCAACTAAATTCACCCAACAAGGTGAATTAACTTAAAGTGAAACCCTGTGGCCTTTAGTAACCCGTAACAAAATATTGAGCATTATTGAAAGAATTTTAATAATGAACCAGCACATTTGGAAAAAGCTTCCACCATGTATTCCCTCTTCATACCCCATCAGGGCTCAATATAGATAACGTTTTGACCCTTTTTTTAGGAAATGGTTTGGACCCATGCAATATTTATTACATTTATCCGTTTGTTTTGGTGGTTGTTTCAGGATTTTTTAGAAGATTTATGGGGACGCATACAAGCGTTATCTAGTGATGGATGGAAAGTGGATAGTGGTGATTTTCTTTAACTTTAAGCCTCAATTTGATTATTTACTCTGGTCTTTTTATGGCTCCATATCATCCTATCGTAGTGTATGCTACGATGGATTGGTATGGTAATAACTTTGAGGACCTCATTTACATTAAGTTGGTCAATAAATGGTATTATTACAAAGTACAAAAAACCCCGAATAGAGTTTTTTCTTTGGTTAGAGTTAGTAAGATTATTACTATTTAAGTAATTAATAAAAAAGGTCTATGGTGCGCCTAATATATATATATATATATATTGCGTTTAGAGTTAGTAAGATTATTATTATTTAAATAATTAATAAAAAAGTTCTATGGTGCAAGCCTAATATTTTAGGGCTTCACTGGAAGACGTGCCTATTCAAAGCAAGGTGCTAAACCTGCAGCCTGAGTTTAGGCCAAGGTGGGGTAGGCTTCTTGAAATATTGCATTGAGCAACCTAGACATTGATACTTTATGAAAGGTGAAAATTTTGATGAAGGATAAGTTTTTCATAATAAGATTAATACCTTAGACATGGTGACGAGGAAGGTTCCTTCCCTAGTGAGGCCGATATGTTTTATCTTATGCAAGGCAGCGACAAAGGATATTGACCATCTTTTATGGCATTGTGATATGGCTATTAAAGAACCAATTTTTTATGGAGTTTACCCTTGAAGTGACGAGTTAGGAGACTACAGAGGGATGATCAAGGAGTATCTTGTTTCTTTGCTCTTTGTGACAAGGGGACATTTGAGGAAAGTGGGGTTGTGTGCTATTTTGTGGACTGTTTGTGTGTGAGATTATGTTTCTCTATGATTGGTTTTTTGTAATTATTTTTTGGGAGTGATTTTATTAGAGTTTTTGTTGGGTGCCTCCCTTGTTTGTTTGAGCTGTTTTTTTGTATGCTCATTGTTATGTTCTTTCTTACTTTCTCAATAAGTTTGAAGTTTTATAAAAAAAATGGTGGTAGATATGGAGTTAGTGGTGGCCTTTTCTGATTCCTATAAAAAGTAATGTATATTGCTTGTAAGTTTATTGTTTCTTATTGCTTGTCATAGAATTTTAATGAAGTTTGCTTTTTGAGAAGTTGGCGATCCTTCTTTGGTTTCTTCCATTGCAAAGTAGATTTTGTATTTTCAGTAATTATTTATATCTTCTCTTTATGTGATAGTTCCAAGGCCTCACCTTCTATTTGAAGCTCAGTTAGTTGCTGGAAAGTGTCATGAATTTGGAACCATCAGCTGTCCACAGCAACCTGATCCACCTTCATCACTTTCTGGCATTACTTATGGTAAACAGAAGTATGCGGCAGAGTTAAGTTATCCTCCGAGGATAAGTCGACTTAATATATTTCCATCAAGTAAATTTGAGGTACTATTTATTTTGTGATATTGCAGTCGCTTGCTTCGTTCTTTTTCTTCTACTACCTCTTTAAAGCAGCTGGTTCTTTTGTCTAAACTTGTGAATGTTATCTCAAAAGATATGTGAATGAGTCATATTTAATGCGGCTAATTGACTGGCCTCAATCAAAAGACTTTCTGGCGACCATTGCAAATTAACACAACATTGAGAGTGTACTCAATATTATTTCATTTACTAGATTTCTTCTTCTTTTGTATTGGAAACAAAATTTATATTATTTATATATGAAATATATTGTAAGGCCCCTAAATGTTGCCTAGTTACAACCGATGTATTTTGAAAATTTCAGTAGCATAACGACGTAACTACAAGACGTAACTACAAACTGCTAAAAAAACTATAATACCTGATAACAAAATTTAAACACTTCTAAAACAACCCAATAACCGCACTACTCCCACAATCTCCTGGCAACATAGTGCTGAAACCATCATCCTCACTAACATAATAAAATCACAACGGTTTACATAGCAAAAGTAAGCTACTAAGAACAAGTTTAAACCGTAACAACATGCAATTCCTTTTTTTTTTCAGACTAATTCTTGCAAAAGGAATCTTGCTTACAACTTGCAATCAAGAAACACAAGAAGAGAAAATTGAAAGACGATATGTAACAAGGAACAGCCAGGGTCTTAGGAAGGTGAAATATATCTACGCAAATGAAAGGATCTATAAAAAAAATTGATTACTAATGATGTCTAGGTCTGGCCTCCTCGTTCATATTACCTTGCAAGAGAACATAATCACACTTAAAATTTCTTGGGGAGTCGGTACAAAATATGTACTCAGTAAGTAGCTCATACTTGATGAACCATAAAAAATAAACGATCAACATGCATCTCACACACTGATAAGGTTGGGCCTAGGGCTCTATTTAGCAATTACTTGGAGAATAAGTTAGTATTTTGTTATAAATAGAGTGGGTTAGGTTAGAGTTTAGGCATCCAATTATTAAGTGATTATTGAGTGATTTATTGTAGGGCTCGAGAGATTCTCTTGAGAGGGGAGGTTCCAAGACCTATCAAAACTTGGCTTATCTTGTATTCTTTTACTTTTGATATAATTTAGATCCTGGATCATATCAATTGGTATCAGAGTCGTTTCGATTCTTGGTTGTAGAGATGGATCAAGAACAACAAATTCGTTTCATTCTAGAAGAGTTGCAAAGTTTGAGGGCCATGATTTCTTCTCATAGAAAAGAATTCAGAGAAGACCTAAAGGAGAGTTTCAATGACTTAAAACGATGTTTTAGGGAGGAAATATTAGGTTGGAAAAAACAATGACGGCTAGGGTTTTGACCCCGCCACCACCGCCCCCTCCGTTGCCGCCACCGCCGCTGCTGCTGCCGTTGCCCCCACCTCTGCCGCCATCACCAACCCCACATGCGGCGCTGCTGCTGCCGTCGTCACCACCTCCGACACTGCCGCCGCCACCACCACCAGTGTTGCCGCTACCGCCATCGCCACCACCTCCGTCACCGCCGCCTCCACCACCGACATGCCGCTGCCGCAATCGCCGCTGCTGCAGCCGGAAAAAAAAAACATTTTTTATTTTTCTATTTTGTGTATGCCCACCTTGAGGACAAGGTGCTTTAAAGGGGCGGGTATTGATAAGGTTGGGCCTAGGGCTCTATTTAGCCATTACTTGGAGAATAAGTTAGTATTTTGTTATAAATAGAGTGGGTTAGGTTAAAGTTTAGGCATCCAATTATTAAGTGATTATTGAGTGATTTATTGTAGGGCTCGAGAGATTCTCTTGAGAATGGAGGTTCCAAGACCTATCAAAACTTGGCTTATCTTGTATTCTTTTACTTTTGATATAATCTAGATCCTGGATCATATCACACACATACAACATGCTGTTTTAAATAACCATCACAAGTGATACATTGTTTTTTGAAATAGAAACAATTTCATTGAATTTATGAAGGGAAAATTTCATGATACCTATTTGGCCTTACAAAAATAGCTTCCAATTGGAAATAAAGTAAGAAAGAGTATAAGAGGGCATGGTTTTGCACCAAAAGTACATAGTAGATAGAGTTTGATCTAGTCAATAATGAGATGTCTTTGATATATCATTGAAGATTCTATTATTCCTCTCCCTCCAAATCAACCATAAGAATGCTCTACAGACAGAGTGTCTTCTTCAATCCAATGAATGGGTGGCTCACAAGGATAATAGATAAGAAAGTCCTAACGTCATTTGGCAAGACCATGGACCAGTTAAATTTCTGCAATATATCATGCCAGAAAAGACTGGTAAATGGACAATGTATGAATAGGTATGACTAACATTCCCCATTTTCTTTGCATAAAACACATCGACCCGGTGAGAGAAACAAATATGGTATTCTTCTTTGTAAACTATCGATGGTATTAATTGCACCTCGAGTTAGTTCTCAAAGATTTTTTTATAATATTTTTTGGGGTAAGATACCTTCCAAATACTAGATAGTCAAGTAAAGATGCCTGCCATATGGGTCTTCTAAACCAATCAAACTTGATGCCAAGGATTCAACTGAGAACATGTTGTGTTCCAATGGCCAGATCCAAGAATATGTTGCTTTCATGAAACCTAAAATGATTCAGATGATTAGAAAGTGAACTTGAAGACCACTCTATAGCCTCCATGTTAGTCGAATTCCTATAAAGTCGCATGTTCTAGGCACCTATCTCATGGTTCCATACATTGGCTATGGTGAGGTCTCTTTGAGCTACAAGACAAAACAAGCGAGGATAAACTACATAAAGCACTCTAGAATCTGGCCAAGGGTCAGTAAAAAAATGAGTGGTAGACCCTTTGCCAACTCTTCTAACAATTCGCTCTTGAATGATTTTTAAGTTATTACTGATAAACCTCCAAGGAGATCTTTTTGAGCTACAAGACAAAACAAGTGAGGATAAACTGCATAAAACACTCTAGAATCTAGCTAAGGGTTAGTAAGAAAATGAGTGGTAGATCCTTTGCCAACTCTTCAAACAATTCACTCTTGAATGATTTTCAAGTTATTACCGATAAACCTCCAAGGAGATCGATACGATGTTGAACTAATAGCCTTTGGCCAGCTAGAAGCATTCAAAGAAGCATTCAAAGAAGCATAGTATTTAGCATCAATAAGTTTTCTCCAAAGCGCGTTGGGTTCATGGGCAAATTGCCAAATCCACTTGGCTAGTAAGGCTTTATTCCTTTGGTACAAGTTGCCAATACCAAGCCCTCCCATAAGTTTTGGTAATTGAGTAGTCTTCTTTTGTACCTTCCCAAAGAAAGACCCTCAATATTTTCTCAAGACGTTTTAGAATAACAATTGGAACCTGAAACAATGAGAAATAATAAGTTGGCAAGCTAGAGAGGCGAGAGAGAATGCCCCCATCTTTTAACTATCCATCACAAGTGGTACATTAGACATTCATAAACAAGCAAAACACCACGAATAATTGATTGAAATTAAGACTAGCTACTTGAACAAATCCACGCACATGCACCATGCCATGCACACTCGAGCTTCCCGAGCTCGCTTAACCAACAAGCGAAGTCTTCCTTTAAATCTTTCAATAACAATCCTTCAAGTTGCATCAACCCAACCATGTTCCCAGGTGTTATTACCCAGTAGTGGTATATCAATCCATAACCATATACCCGAGGTGTTGAACTTTACATCACCCTTGACCATTTACCCAAGCTTCTCGATGTTTCGATAAGCATGCATCGTACCTTGGTCATTTACCCAACACGCTTGTTCTCTCAATAAGCATGTGTTGTTCACTTTAGACAATCGTCAAACCCCAACCATGTACTCGAGGCGTTACCACCCAATAGTGGTATATCAACCCCTAACCATATGCCCAAGGTGTGAAATTTACATCACCTTTGACCGTTTACCCAAGGTGCGAAATTTACATCACCTTTGACCGTTTACCCAAGGTGCTTGATGTTTTGATTAGCATGCATTGTCCCTTGGTCATTTACCCAAAGCGCTTGTCGTCTCAATAAGCACGTACCCTTCCCATTTACGGGTGCCCGACGTCTCAATAAGGATGCATCACCCCTTAACCATTTACTTAAGGCATATGACATCTCGGTAAGCATGCGTCATTCATTGGCCATTTAGCCTTGGCACCTAGGGCACTACTGCTCTCAAATAATATGAGAGCCAAATACCGATTTTCGGACTCAAACTCATGACCGTGGAGTTGAAATGGTTTAATACCAAACAAGATAACCAACCGTGCCACCGACCCATTCGGTAAAGATACAATCTTAGGAAGAATTATATCTAAAATCATATCTCCAAAGATTAAATTAATATTTTTATTTCCAAAAATTGACAGAAATTTAATTTAATTAACTTAAAGACTAGACTAAGGTACAAAGCTCAAAATTAAAGAACCTAACAATCTAAAAATATTATTTAACCTCTGAATTAAGTTAGTTAGTATTACATAGCGTTACATAGATACGAAAGAAAGTCCTAATTACAAAAAAAAAACATCTACATTGTGATTAGGGCCTATAAGCTATAGTTACTAAAAGGTGGAGATAATTGACTTCAAATTAAAGCAAGACGATGTAAACTAAATAAAGTCGTGCATATATGTGAAAATACAAGAATTCCTTTCCCATCAAAAGCATAGTTAAAGTTGCACCAAAGAACATTCCTTTTCTTCTTAATTAGAGCACCAAACTAATAGTCGTTGCATTAGATTAAACAAGCCGAAACACAGTCTTAGAAATTTCCTTTAGAAAGGCAGTAACGATAAAGGTGGTATGGTACCTTCTAAAATGAAACATGTTGGGCACAAGTCGAAGTGTCTTTGTGTTTGACATTAATACATAGCAAAACATAGTGTATATACTACATCCTAGTTAATTAAGCATCTAAATCTATGAAAATGAAGTGTAGATTGATCAACAATGAAATATGTGAATGCCTATTAACTTTATTTCCATGGTAGTCATCTACCTAGAATTTAATATCTTAGGAATTTGCTTTTTAACCAAATGTAGTAGGGTCAAATAATTGTCCAACAAGACTAGTTGAGGTATGTGTAAGCTGACAACCCAGACACCCATCTATAAAAAGGGCTATCGACTTTTTTCTTTAGTTTTTTATTTTATGTCATGTTATGAATATATAATCTGGTCAGGCAAATTGAACTTTGAAAGAACAATAGCTGCATCACTTCTTAATGTTGACTCTTGAGGAAGAGTTGTGAATGAGTTTCTATACTCTTTTCTTTTAGCCTGGTAATATATATATATATATAGCTGCATCACTTCTTAATGTTGACTCTTGAGGAAGAGTTGTGAATGAGTTTCTATACTCTTTTCTTTTAGCCTGGTAATATATATATATATATATATATATATATATATATATATATATATATTATTGGTTTATTACTGCACGTGGACCTCATTGAATCTGTGTTTCTTGGCATTTTGTTGATGCAGGATCTGCAACCTGTTGATCGGTTTGTTGTGGAGGAGTATCTTTTAGATGTGCTTTTTTACTTCAATGGCTGGTTCGTTAATTTCTCCAAATCTGTAATTTAAGAATGACTACAAGGCATTAAACTTTCCCTCTTCTAGTTATGGCTGATTAATCTGTATTGTCATTATGCTCACTTAAAAATTAAAATACTATGTATTAGCATGTTTTTCAAAGAGATGTTGTCCGTTGTTCTTAAAGAATCTATCTGTGGAAACAAATTGAAGGAAAGTAAGGGAAAATCCTTTCACGTTACTGAAATATCCAGAGCCATTGATCATTTGTTAATGGAAATGTGAAGGAATTGTAAGAAAAGGCTCTGTTGGATTGCTCTTTCACGGTTTAGTTTAAATGAAACAAAGAGTAGGATCTTTTTAACGTAAAATAGTCTATCTAGAGAAGAATTAGAGAGAATTTTTTTTTAAGCGGATACGAATTTTATGCCTTGTTTCTTAGAGATTTTATTCCCTCATTCTGATTGTAAATGCAACATTTCAATAAGTTGAAATGCAACATGTAATGATGATGTATTTTTCTTGTTTTATGCAAAGCTAGTCGAAAGGAATGCACATCTTTCATGGTTGGCCTCCCTGTACCTTTTAGATATGAGTATCTTATGGCAGAGACAATTTTCTCGCAGGTGTGCAATTTTCTATCTAGTTTTTTTATTGAGGCATTTGTTCTTTGTCTCCCTCTATTCCAGTTTTATGAATAAATGAAATGTACAAATGGCAAGAGCTTAAAAGCCAATGTAGTTAGACTAAGATCTCTTATTGGGACTAACCTATTGGCTCCTTGGTCTCAATGGGCAATATATGGTTGTGAGAATAGAGAGAGACGATAACTAGAAAATACTCAATATAAGGTGGTTAGAATAGAGAGAGGGAATCTTGAAAATACTCAGTGTGGAGTACTAACCAAAGTAAGGGCAGAGTGACTTGGTTTGTAGATGTTGTGTGAAATCCTATATGTTAGTTGATATAATTAAATTTACCCAAATTCATTAACTTAAGTTTTTGGGTTGATTGATGATTTAACACGTTTCAACATGGTATCAGAGCAGGAAGTCCCAAAGTTCAAGTCCTTGCTAGTCATTTTGCTCTCCAATTAAAATTGAATTCCACTTGTAGGGTATCTCTTAAATTTCCAACCCCACCGGTGAGGGGAGTGTTAGTTGATATAATAAAATTAATCCTTACCCATCAATTTAAGCTTTTGAGTTGATTGATGATTTAACATATTTCAACAAAAAGTCCCCTAGGGACAGTGCATTGGTTGAGCGCTTGAGTTTTGAGAGTCTGCTCCCCTCAAGGTCCCAGGTTCGAGGTGGTTGTTGGGATTAATTTCCAAACGACCCCAATTTTGGTTCCGGTCCTACGATGGATCCAGGTGCCATAGTCTAGGGATGGGCCAGTCGTGCCCTCCGGGTTTAGAGGAGCAAAACCCTCTGTTCTCGGGTCATAAAAACACGTTTCAACGCTATATGCCATTGCCAATTATCTCTTATGAAGTGAAGTGCTAAGAGAAGAAGGAGGAGTTAATGACAAACCAATCTTTAAGTTCATCTTCTTTAGGGCATTGGACTTGAAAGGAATAGTAGAATCTGAGAGAGTTTAGGGTTTAGTTATATGGCTTTTGTATTTTGAACTTTGGAATTAGTTCTTCAAGGTGTTTTGGGTTTGTCTTGGCAAGATGTAGGAGTTGCGAAGAGATGATTAGAAAGTTCTTTGTTTCTCCTTTTCTGTGTGAAGAGTTTGTTTTTCTTTTTTTGTGTGTGTGTGGGAAGGAGGGCTGTGTGTAATTTTGTGGGGTCTCTTAGATGAGTGAAACAATGGAATCATTAGAAGGGTGGAGAGTTATTCTGAGTGATATTTGAGCCCCTTGTTTGATTCAATGTTTCTCTTTGGACCTCAGTTACTAATTTATTTTTTTAATTTTTTTTGCAATGTGTTGTCTTACTAGATTGGAGAACCTTTTTATTAGAGGTCTCCCTTGGTTGGGTTCTTTTTGTATGCCCATTTGTTTAATTTTATCTGTCCTTGAAACTTTGGATCTTTATAAAAAAACATAGAATCTTAGAGGAGTTGAGAGATTGGGTGAGAAGCTTTTGGAGATGATTAGATTTAATTCATCTTTAATGGGTGTTTGGGCTTTTTGTAATTATCAGCTTGAGATCATTCTTCTGGATTGGGAGCCATTGTCATTCTTTTCTTATTTTTCTGATTTCTTAGAAGTCTTACTCAAGGTTACTATCCCTTTCCTCGACCTAAAATATTGAAATTATTTGCAGTTACTCATGCTACCAGAACCACCATTCAAGCCTATTTATTATACACTGGTTATTATTGACCTTTGCAAGGTACGTGCTTTTGTTATTGTTAACATGCTTGTGTTAATTTTATATTTTTCTTTTTATTTTTGACCGAAGCCTTTTTTGTGAAAATATATAACTATGAGGTATGTTTAGGCTCTTCCTGGGGCCTTTCCTGCAGTTGTAGCTGGTGCAGTTCGTGCCCTGTTTGAGAAAATAGCTGATCTAGACATGGAATGCCGCATACGGCTAATACTTTGGTTTTCGCACCATCTGTAAGTTCAAGCTTTGCAAACACTAAAAAGCTCACAATCAAGTGTGCAAGCATTTACTTTCTCCTAGAAATGGCTTAAACGTTTTGTCTATTGCTCACCTGTAAGAGATGGGATAACCTTTTTCTAAAACACTTCTCTCTCTAAAATCTACTAAACTTCAACCCCAGATTGTAGTCTTCCTCATTTCTCTGCAACCTAACACCGCTTAGCTCGTCAATGTTTGTTTCTACTATTTCCTCTCATCTTGTGTTCGACATTTTTTTCGGCCGACTGCATCTACATCTTTGATTTATTAGTAGTGGTCGCAATTTGGGGTCAGATTTGGTCTTTGATGTTTTCCGTCTTCGTCTTGTTTGTGGTGGTTGTGACTCCTTGGTCATGTCTAGGTTTCGACATTTTTGTCTTCATCTTGTTCGTGGTGGTCGTGAGTCGTGACTCCTTGAATTCATATGGTTTTCGGCGATCTTTTGGGGACAATCCAGGTCTTTGAGTATTTTTGCCGGCCTGTGTCTACGTCTTCAGTCTATTCACTATATGTGTTTTTTTCTGTACTTTTTCGGATGTGTCGTGTGAACCATCTGCCGGTGGTTGTTTGACACTGTGCCTTCATCGAATTTGCTAGATCTCATCGCTCTTTTATCGTTTGGTTCTTTTTCGTATACATTTAGGATTTTCGCTTGTTGTGTTCAAGTCTTAAAGCTGTGTACTATTGTGGATGCTTGTGTCATACATAAAAAAAACCGTACTCTCCTTTTAAAAGTTGGATTACCTTAATTTTAACATTATTTCTGCCACCATTTATGCAGTTCAAATTTTCAATTTATTTGGCCATGGGAAGAATGGGCTTACGTATTAGAACTCCCAAAATGGGCCCCACAGCGAGTGTTTGTGAAGGAGGTTCTGGATAGAGAAGTCCGTCTATCATACTGGGATAAAATAAAGCAGGTATTTATCATGTTTGAAACTGGGACATTTTCGCCACAAATACTTTATTAATACTTGCCATGTTTGTAAAACATAATGGTCTATAGATAATACAGAATGTATGCTTAATTGGTCAGCATGAGAAGAACAAGTGATAGATGATCCGCCAAATGGCGACTATGGTCCTGTGGGAAGCTCCGGCTTTTAATGTTTGTGTATGCCTAAAAAAATAGAACAGAGTAAATATGAAATTATACTTCCTGATTTTTCACTTTCGTGTCTGACATGTAAAAGTATATTGTGTCTATGTAGAGCATTGAGAATGCACCTGGTTTAGAAGAGTTGCTACCTCCCAAGGGTGGGCCAAACTTCAAATTTTCTACAGAGGATGATGGAGAAAAAAATGAACATGCACTTTCTGCTGAATTGTCCAATATGGTGAAAGGACGGGCTCCAGCACGGGAAGTAATTTCATGGTTGGATGAAAGTGTAATTCCTAAGCATGGTCTAGATGTTTCTCTTGTGGTGGTCATGCAAACTCTTCTAGATATTGGGTCTAAGAGTTTCACTCATTTGATAACGGTTTTGGAGCGATATGGACAAGTGATTTCAAGAATATGCCATGATCAGGATAAGCAGGTCTTGCTTATATCTGAAGTGGGTTCTTACTGGAAGAACAATACTCAAATGACGGCAATAGCAATTGATAGAATGATGGGTTACAGATTACTATCCAATTTGGCCATCATCAGATGGATCTTTTCTCCCGAAAACATTCAGCTGTATCATACATCAGATCGTCCATGGGAGGTACATCGTTGCATTCCATTTCGCTACTATTTGGCATATTCTATTTTTATTTGTTTTTTGAATTCAACATGATTTAATTACATGTTTCGTTTCTGGATTAAATGATTGTAGCCATGGCATGATTTTATGACATTTGTGGTTAATAAGACTAAATATGCTGTTCAATTGGGATGTTTTTATTTTTCTTTAATCTCTTTTTTCTCCTTTTTGTTTCTCCTGTATTGGAATTTGTTACTTTTTATGCCTTTTCTTTTCTATTTCTAGTAAGGTGTATATCTCTTCACCATTAGTCTCTTTCATTTCTTCTATGAATTTTTTAATTCCTGTTGAAGAAAAATTATATTGTTTAGACACAATTGGCCGTCAAGAGGAAAAATATAGTCGAGAATTTCAACCTGATTTTGAACATCTTATCCGGCTGAAGGTTGAAAAATAATTTGCTTCACTTAATGTTTTAACGGATAGTGTACGGTTAAAAACTTAAAAGGAAATTTTATTTTTAGTTGTGGTCAACTCTCGGAGGAGCATGTTTAGAAGAAATCTAGCATGTTTAGAATTTCACTTGTAGGACATTTGTCAAATTTCCAAGCTGACAAATGAGGGGAGTGTTGGATGCCCATTTTTTTTCATTCTTTTCTCTATGAACTTGGTTTGTTATTGTTGAGGATCCCAAATTGGAAGGCAAGAAGATCTTCTCTAGATGACTACTTCACTCATTGTCAATTAGTTTTAAGTTAGAACTTCATACTACTCTATTATGATCTTAAGTCCATTAAGCTCAAACGGGAATTCGGTCCAAAAAAAAGCAATTGAGATTCGATCTAAGAATGGTGAAATACAAAGAGATATCATCTTGAGAAGGTATATTGAAGATTTCACATTAGAAAGGCGAGGGGACCTCATATCATTTATAAGATAGATATGGTACTTCACTCATTGTTCGTTGGTTTTGAGTTGGAACCCCATACTAATAGTTATAACTAAAACATCTTCTTATTAACTATTTGGGAACGAAATGGTCCTTGTAGCCAGTGTTTTAAAAAGCGCAAGGTGCACTAAGGCGCAAAGCCACTTTGGAGCCTGAGGCGCAAGGCACACCTTAAGGCGAGGGCTTTTTTACATAAGGCGTACTATATTAAAAAAAATAAAGAAATATATATATGTTTATATGCATAATAAAAGGAGTTTCATAGCAATAAATGAGGCTTTAATCAAGAGTAAAGAGTAATATCAAAGATTCAAACATACATGATATATAAATAACTGAAGTCAAATTTTAATACATGATGCTTCAAGTATCAAAACAACTTAAAAGATGCAAGCAAAGCAACAAACAGCAGTACTAGTAGACTAGTAGTAAAAGTAGTAAAAACATAAGAATCTAAAGTCCTAACTCTTAAAGATCAAAATCTCCATCTTCATCATCACTAAATATTTCATCAAGCTCGGCCTCTACATCATTAGATTTATAAGCACTTGCATCTTCTTCTTCATCAGTGTCGGTATCCAAATCATGCAAAGCAAGTGGTATAGGTTCGGGTCGTGTTCGTGGTGGACATGGGACTCGAGATCGTGATATTGGTTGTGTGGATGACGTTGACGAACAGGGAGCTTTATCCTTATTTTTAGAGGTGGCTCTAGAATAATAAGCAGGTTCTTTTGAACCAGATGCTCTTGAAACGTCACCCCATGTTAGTGCATCATCATCGTCGTCGAATACAAAATCTCTATCATCATCCAATCTTCCCACCAACCCCTCGTTACTCTCATCAATATCCTTTAAAGAGATGGGATCTGCAACATCTTTAATATTAAATCGACGTTTCAATGTTCTGTTGTATTTTATGAACAATAAATCATTGAGGCGATGTTGATCAAGTCTATTCCTCCTTTTGCTATGCAGCTGCATAATTAAAGTTCCATGACAATTCAATATTTTAAACCTTAAACAAGATACTCTAGGAGTGGAGAAATTAATTAATAATCTAACCTGTTCAAAAACACTCCAGTTGCGCTCGCATCCAGAAGAACTACAAGTAAGACCTAAAACTCTTATTGCGAATTTTTGCAAGTTGGGACTTGATTTGCCAAAATCATCCCACCATTCCACTACGTAGATTAAGATTAAAAACGATGTGAATAACTTTCTAACCATAAAATACTTGTATTCAAGTTTAGAATTTACCTGGAGATCTTTTGTTTCTTTGTATAATAGCCATTGAGGTTCCAAACGATTGTTCACTTTTCTTATATAGGCTGAGTTCTTCAAGAATTTTATCTTGCATTTCTATAGAAGGAGTCATTCTTTCCAAACAAGTATGAAACCCCTTTGAAATTTCAACACTACTTTCAATCTTAGGATCTGAATAATAAAATTCTGGGTTTAAAAAAATTCCAGCTACATGTAAGCGTCGATGCAACTGATGATCCCATCTCTTGTCAATGATGGCAAATACTTCTTTGTATTTGTCTTTGTTACTGATGCTCTTTTCTATGGCTTCCTTAGCCCTATCCATTGCTTCATAAATATACCCCATGGCCGGCTTTTTTTTGTTATCGACCAACCGGAGAACTTTAACCAGAGGACATGAGACTTTAAGAGCAAATGTGATAGTGTTCCAAAAGCTTGCCATCAAGATTGCTTGAACAACTCTTTTCCCCTGTTGTTCTTTACTCCATTTGCTATTATTCCAATCTTCTGATGTAAACATCGTCCTCAAATTACATTTAACTCTACGCAAACTTGAAAACGTAATACAAGTTGTTGCAAAGCGAGTCTTGGCTGGTCTTATCAACTCTATTCCATTAGTGTATTGCCTCATCATGTTTAGCAATCCAGGACGCCCGTAAATAAAATTGCTAACCTCTATTGCTCTTTTCAGTATTCTCCGGATATTCGAGATCTTGAAGATATCTTCCAACATCAAATCCAAGCAATGAGCAGCACATGGTGACCAAAACAAGTGCGGTCGTTTTGCTTATAATAATCTCCCTAATAGATGATAAACAAAGCACATGTTTGAAAAATGTTAAATACATTAATCAACTTTCAAGAAGAGAAGAGTACGTTAGTCAAATTCTTACCTGCCATAACGTTTGCAGAGGCACTATCCGTAACAACTTGTATCACATATTCTTCTCCAATCCATTCAACAAAATCATCTAACAATTGAAACATTTTCAACCCATCCTTTATATACGAAGATGCATCAATGGATTCAACAAACATTGTTCCTTTAGGACTATTAACTAAAAAGTTTAGTAAAGTCCTATTTCTTCGATCTGTCCATCCATCCGTCATGATGGTGCATCCAACTTTCTTCCATTCTTCCCTATGATCTTTCATCAAATCGTTTGTTATTTTCAACTCCTTTTTCAAGCATGGAACTCGTAGTTCATGATATGTAGGCGGCTTCAATCCAGGACCAAATTGACCTATTGCTTCAATCATAGGTCTGAAACTACTATTATTACAAGCATTCAATGGTATTCCAGAATCATAAAACCATCTAGCAATTTTTTGAATGGTTTTCTCCCTCATCTCCTTGTTGTAAGCGGCATTTAATGTTGTTTGTTTTCCTTTTCCATCCTTTTCAATCACAATTTTTGGATTTCAAGTAAAAAAAGAATCCATCAGACCCTTTTGTTTCACCTTCTTTACAACGGCTGAACTTGTTGATGACGTCGCCGATCTCTTGTTACCAGAAGAAGAACAATAAATACTATTCTCATCTTCATCATCTTCTTCTTCAAGTGTATAATCACTTTCAGGAATGATCACATTTCTTAGTTCTTTTAACTCCTTTCTCTTTGACATATATCTTTGAAGTTCATCCTTTACATGTTCCGGGCATTTTCTTCATGCCGTTACATTTCTATAACCCCCGACTAGGTGTTGTTTCATTCTATAGACTCCTCCCTTTGTTACTTTATCACAAAAACTGCATATGAAAGTATTTAGGTCTTTGGGATTTACCAAACGAGAATACTTCCAAGCCGGATCTTTTCTCTGTCCACCGCCTTCCTCAGCCATTATAAATAGCTGACAATCTAACTACAAAATATAAAATCACCCAAACATTAATTTTCTACTGCTAAATGCTAATGAGTATGACTAAAGAGATAAAAATGACTTGTATTGTATTCAACAATTAACACTCACAAGTAAACACTATCCTCACTATGAATGAAAAAAGAAAATGAAAAAAAACAAAAACAAATACGGTTACTTACTTACCTGCTGAAAATCGCAAGCTAAGGAGAAGAAGAAGAAGGAACCGGAGAAGAACAGAAATCGAAGCAAAACTCGTGTTCGTGGAGAAGAAGAAAGAAATCGGAGAAGAATAGAAATCGAAGCAGAAATCGGGCGTGAAGGAAATCGAAGGTTGAGAAGAAGTAGAAATCGAAGGAGAAGAATAGGAGTCGGGCGTGAAGAAAATCGAGTGTTTTTAGGGTTTTTTTTAATCTTTTTTTCTTTTTCACCAAATATTAAAAAAAATAAAAAGTACAAAACGACGTCGTTTTAATAACGAAGATGAAATTTTTTTTAAAAAAAAATGAGCCTTTCCGCGCCCAAGGATTCACGCGAGGCGCTGTTAGGCGCGCGCTTAATGATATGCGACTCGCCTATCCAAGTCGAGGTTCTTGACCTGCGCCTATCGCCTGGGCGCGCTTTTTAAAACACTGTTTGTAGCTAATATCTTCAAGACCAGTCCACTACCAATACATTCATGGTTCCACATGTTCATCCCTACAGTTGTTCATATTAGGGTTAACAGAGGTGAACTCAGGGTAGCAACAATGAATGTGGTTGACAACGATGACAATGGTTAGCAGTGATGGACTGTAAAATACCCAGCCTAGGGGTTTATTAGTAATAAGGGTAGAAAGATAATATGGCTGGGAGTGAGTTAGTGAAGTGTTATAAATAGGAGTAGAGGATTGGAGAAAAGGCATCGATGTATTTGGAGAGACTTGGGCTTGGTTTAGCATACTCCAGAGGTAGGGATCTTTAAGGTTAAGCCTAGGGTTTCCTTGTAACTTTCATCTTTTCTTTCAATACTATTTTGATTCTGTTCTTGTAATGTTAGAGTCCTTACACAGGGACATCAGTCGTAGAAGGCGACAAACAATGGTGATGGTTGATGACTGAGTTTTCCCATTGGAGATGGCCGATAACATGATAGGAGAGCATACCAACATAGTGGCTAGGGTTAGTTATTTCACTTGGCTATTGTATTGCCATTTTGAGTTGGGCCTTAGGATTAAAATAAAGTACAACTTAGGGCCAAAATCCATCAAAGTAGATCCATTCAAATTTGTGCCATTGAACAAAATTAGGCCTCATCCAACCATCATGGAGTGGCCTAGTGGTCAAGATTGCCATGAGTAACTAAGAGGTGATGGGCGTTCAATTCATGGTGGCCTCCTACCTAGGAAGTAATTTCCTATAGATTTCCTTAACATTCGAATGTTGTAGGGTCGGATGTATGTTATGCGAGAATAGTCGAGGTGTACGCAAGTTGACCCGGACGCTCACGGATATCAAAAAAAAATTGAGCCTCATCATAGTTATTTAAAAATAGATCATTATTTTTATGAGTAATCAAAATTATGTACTTGGAAAACTTCTGTCTGTCCTAAAGTCTTTACCTTAGATACAACAAGAGATTTTATAATTAAACTCAATTGCGAGTTTGAAACCTGAAACCTTCAAGAGAGTATAATTTGGAGAGCCCAAGTCTCTACTAATGAGGTTGCCCCTTGGGGACTAAATAAACAGCTCATTAAAAAATAACTTATCATGACTATTATGGAGTGAACTAGTGGTCAAAGAGGGCATTGGAGATTTAAGGGGTAATGAGTTCGATCCAAGGTAGCCACCTACTTGGGAATTGACTACTGATTTCCTTGACATCCAAATGTTGTAGAGTCAGATGGTATCTTTTGTGAGAATAGTCAAGGTGACCAGGTCTATACACTGATGGATATAAAAAAAAACTTATCAAACCCTAACAGCTTATGGTCCCATCCCTTTCAAGAATTGTCTAATTTCACGTGATTAGGGTTATAAAGCATCTAATCGATAGTAAATTTCCTCACTGTTTTTGCATCCTTTCCAATATTTGTTTCCCTTTCTCAATCCCCTGTTGTATTCATTCAGATGTTATTTGTTGTTGGAGATATTTAACTCTCTCGAAAGGCTATTGATATTGTAACTTCTTCCTTGATGTTACATTACATTATTCTCTTCTGTTCTTCGTATTTTCTTTGCTTGGATACCTAACAATTTGTATCAGAAATGGCCTCCTTACTACTAATCCAAAGATACCCTTACTGCCATTCTTTCAGAGCTTTGTTCATTAGTAGTAGCACCTAAGTTTTCAATAAATGGCTTCAATTACTTTATTTCATGGATACAAGTTGTTAAATGTTGATACAGTTAAATTTATTCAATCTATTAGATTGATGATCCAACAAAGTTTTTCAGTAGTTGTTTAACTAAAGTTTCTCTTTTCATCTCATGTTATACAGATATTAAGGAATGTGTTGTCCAAGACATACAATCGTATTTCTGATCTTCGGAAAGAAATAACCTCCCTGAAGAAAGATATAGTTGCAGCCGAAAAAGCTGTTGCTATCACACAGGAAGAATTGAACGCTGCTGAATCAAAGCTCGCACTTGTGGATGGTGAACCTGTTTTGGGAGAAAATCCTGTAAGAATGAAGCGATTGAAATCCTATGCTGAAAAAGCAAAAGAGCACGAAGGATCTATACGGGACTCTTTAGAAGCCAAAGAAGCACTTCTTGCCCGAGCACTTGAGGAGAATGAGGTAATAACTCTAAGACTAGAATTAATATGCACCTCCTTTTGTCTCCAAGGAGTGGCACGATCGTCGGTCGAAGACTTGAGTTTTGAAGGTGTGCTTCCCTCAAGGTCTCAAGTTCGGACATTAATTTATAGACACTTCTCGTGTCTCTATTCCTTCGATATCTTCTGGTGCCTGGTCTAGGGACAGACGTGTTTATCCCGGGTATAGTGGAGCGAAACTTTGATTTTTCGATTTCAAAAAAAAAAAATGTCACCCCCTTTATTGAACTGCTGTTGGTACTTTTTGTTATCTTCTCTGTTACCTCCACCATAGAGTTCGCATAGAGTTAGCAACTTAATGCCGTATCTGTTTCTCATTTTAACTAATCATTTTTCTATGTGCAGTCATTATTTCTATTCTTGTACAAAAGCTTCTCCAGTATATTAACCGAACGCCTTCCAGCTGCATCTAGCGCACAAACTCTGCAGGATTTAAAATCTATTAATCCTGCCGATGCGAATGCTATGGACCTTGAAGAACCATCAGCCATGGATATGGACAATGAAGATTCAAGACCTGAAAAAAGGTTTTTTTTTTTCTTCAAAAAGACAGTAATCCAATATCTTTTTCTTCCAAATTTTCTATCCATGATCGTTCTCAATTTCTTTGTTTTGCAGTCAATTAAATGGTAAGACGGAGCATGCCTACACTGTAGGTGAAAATGAACAGTGGTGTTTAACAACCTTGGGATATGTCAAGGCCTTCTCAAGACAATACGCTTCCGAGGTATTTTGTCGTTTCATAGAGCGCCCCATACTTTCAGCACTGCCAATCATAAAATCTAAAAGAAAAATCCAATGATATATATCGAAAATACCTAAACTATCACAATTTGCATGCGGCAACCATGTCTCCTCAACCCGAACACTGTTTTTACTCTAACCATTTTATTCTGATGTTCACAGATATGGCCACACATTGAGAAGTTGGATGCAGAAGTCTTATTATCAGAAGATTCACACCCACTTTTCAGGAAAGCAGTCTACAGCGGCCTTCGCCGATCTATGGACTCGATCTAAGAATGCAATCGTATTATTGTAGTACTGAAACATTGTCTACTCATCCTCTCAATCCTTTACTTTTTCTTTTTTGTAGACTAGGTGGATCATCACTCACTCTGTAACATTTTGGCTAAACAGAAAATGCATATTATGCTAGCCAGTCGTAGATATCGTTCAATTGTTCTTGTTGTCGAGTTATGTTCATGGATTCCTGTATCATAATATCAATCGTAATTGCGCCGATACTACAATCATTTATTTCATACCAGATGACAACCGTATGATATTTTTCAAGCAAATAGTTATCAAAGGTGTGGAATATTAGTAGCCTTTTGAGTTATAACATTCACTCTGGATTTTTACAGGGATGGAACTTGTAAGACTATCTGTACTAGTCAGCTGCATATATTTAGATGATTCAAATCAAACAATGAGATAATCAAGTTAAAAGGATACAGATTTTATGCACCTTAACATTTTGTGTACCTAAAACATGCCAAAATGACACCAATATGAAAGCAGTGACAGAATAAGGGTTAAACTTGATGAATTAATCACAACAAATATCAGGAAGATATTAGGTTTTTTTCTTTTTTTTTTCATCTTTTCAATAAAAGTTGTTTTTTGATCATTTTTTCCAAGGAAAACATCATTGAAATAACTACAAAAAGGGATTTATTGCAATGTAGTTGCAAAATAAAATTGAAATGAGATATAACTGTCGTAGGAGTTATCATTAACCCAACTCCTGAAAGTTGGTGGTCATACATATGTGATAGTTGTTTTACAATTATGTTGGCTAATTAGCAGTGATAAACTTGATTTTTTCTTTTTTGATTTTATTACTCAACAAACTGGAGAGTGGAGTATAGTTTAGTGGTTGATTAAGATATTAATCCCCCTTTTTTTTGTAATATATATATATGTGTATATTTGATCAACATTGATATTGATCAAATATATATATTGAAATGTCTATATATATATTGACAAGCAAGTTATATATATTGGAATGTCTATATATATATATATTGGAAACAATGATATTTGATCAACATTTGATTTTTTTTGACATCAACAGCATTTGATTTTGGTTATGTATTGCTATTTTTTTAAAAAAAGATTGCTAGTACGAAGTAAGTCACAGAAAACTAGAGGAATGTCTATATTTGACAGACAAACTATGCAAATGTCTATTTTTTTTTTAGGATTAAAGTTTGTGTCTATTTTCTATTTTTTAATTAAATTTATTAATTACAGAAAATACATTTTACCATTGTAACGCCTACCCTTATTTCTATTAATTATTAAAATTAATAACAATATTCTAACAACTTATCTAACCAACTCTAAGATTTTGTAACAATTTGAAATTAAAATCTTTTGACAAAAAAACTAGAATTCAAATTGGGGTTGATTTTTTTTTTTTTTTTTTTTTTTTTGAAAAATAAATGAAAATTTTAATATTGAGTAAACAAGATAATTTTTAATTTATTGGTTTTTAATGAAACCATACACAACCAAATTGTAGTCGTAATTGTATACTTAACCTACTTGCTATGAATCGAAAGGCTAAAATTGAAATAATAAGCTAGTACATACCTTTACATTTTTTGGTTTCGTAATGCTTACAATTAAAATCCCACGAATTTTTTGTTTTTTTGTAACAAAATAGGCGAATTCACCAGATCTTCCAGAAATTCGTTTGACTCCACACAAAAGTCTTAGTGGTCCTTTCGACTCCCATACCATCGCGACTCTCTTCTCCGATCAACGTTGTAGTGACATGCAATCATTTGCACTCACGTTGTAGACGTCGCGCCTCCAAACGTACAGTTGTGTACCCGTAGAATGCAATAATATTATACTCTTGTGTATCCCATCATAATGATGCTTCACGAAATAACAGTAAAACATGAGGTACATGCTACTATTAGGTACTGTTGAGTATGCCTTTAAAACAGAAGATGTGTCTTCTATTTTAAGCATCTTTTATTCATGATTACGTACCACTATGTACCATTAACAGACTCTATCAATCACACCCTCTTTTTATATTAGGTGTTAGGGTAATCGTCAAATCTTGTTAGACTGTAATTGGTACGACTTGCAAAATTGTATTTGCATTGGAGATGAAAAAAAAACCATAAAATTATTTTTGGCAGGGAGATTAAAGATATCACATTATAATGGAGATAATGTCTGCATGTACAAAAATAAATGGCTAGGATAAATTGTTGAGTGATCTAAGTTGTGATAATAAAATTTAAATATTTAGATCTTTTAAAATTTACATCAATAAAGATTAAAATTTTAAATGACTAGATGGTGGTTGTTTATTCTTTAATTCAAGGATTGAAG